>VUJU01001377.1:0-58915 GCA_009835225.1 Aphis craccivora | reverse complement strand
TTGATAAATGTGCACGTACACGGGAATGGTCCAGTGGAAACCCGCCTTAATTCTGCACTTCGATTGCCTGGACCGCGGTATACATTCGGTGACCGTGGTCCAAACTGCTGGTATACTCCTTATACCTATAATGTATGATAGTATACATAATAATCGCGAACGGATAATAATGATGTATAGATATTTTCCATCGATGGGCTTTAAAAGCAAAAAAAAGTGTTCGTCTTGCCGTTCGATTTCCGACTAAATCTCCTTACACTTTATAGTGTTGTCATCCGTGAGTATCTACGTATTATTTTTATATATTAATACTGATGCAGTTGAGTGAATCTTGTAACTATATAGTTGTACGTGGTTATACTTGTGAGCTTTCATCATTGCTGTGGTCCGACGGAACGCGCCGTGTGTTTTTTGAGGATTATATACGTGCTGAGGGTGGCATGTTTAATGCGAATCGCATATCAGTCATTTATGTATATATTATCCACAGGTGCCTTGTAAGGATAGACAGTTATTCATATACGCTTCAACGACGATTATTGGCGTAATGGCGTGAATGAATATAAAAAAAAATTTTTTACAGTTTTTATTTTTATTATATCTATATAATATATATAATATCATGGGTATAATGCGATCGGTTTCCAAAGTAGCGCAGCGGCATTAAAATATTGTTTCTTTTCCGATCAGTCGCGCGACAAAAAACAATATATAATATTTCCAGTTTAGTTTCGATTAACAGTTTCATTTTTCCGGTTGGGTTAACAAAACTTATGCGGTGATACGTTATAAGTATATACAATATTAGGAGAAAAATTCTGACGATAAGTAATAGCATTGCAACAATTATATGAAAGTCGAGCTTATTTTAAAAACATCAAAATTTATTTAAGCTAAGCATTACCGGTGCAAAGATTTGTATAAAGAGCACCACCTTTGATGAATGATTAATTTGGTTTTGCATAATGTTTGCATTACATTATATAGTGATGGTCGATGGAAGGATTTGTGACAGACATTTTCAGAAAGTTCTGAATGTATTTTACAATAATTTAGGTATGTAAAAATAGTAAAAAAAAAAAAATTTAAAAATATGTATTTATTTGTGTCTACTAGCTGTTTATTATAAATAATTATATAGATAATTTATGTTAAAAAAATATTTATTTCGATAATTTATTTTCTGTTTATTCGTACATTTTTACGACTTCGTGTCGTGGCTCGAAAATTTCAAGGGATGAGTTCATGTGGCAGGCGTTAGGGATATATATTGTATGCAATATAAATGGTTTTCAAATATCTGATCCAGTGCTAAACGTCGATTGCGTACGATTTCACTATTTCAGAGACCGTCAAAAATCTGATAGGTACACGATATAAGTGCGGCTGTTGGTGATGCTGCGAATGTTACTTTTATATACACTCGCACGTAGTACCTACCTGTTACTTATGCCACACTGTATCATCGCATGCGTACTTACAAAGATTTTATTTATGGCCGTCGTTTTAAATCGATTTCACCGCGATATCGGAAACTCGCGCGGTAGCCACGACTCTGCACCAGTGGGATGGCCATACAGTGTTGATGAAATATATTTCTTTGGAGGATGATATAAATTTGTTTTCTTTCTCTGACCCACGTGCAACATACCAAATAATTTGCGTTCAGCAGAACCAATACCTATTCTGTTACTATCCTAAGTATTACAGTTAATTGACCTATTATCAAACTTAAAGTTAAGAAAATTATCTGTGTTTACTACTTATATATTTAATTTACTATAACACATGTTGGTTTTGCTAAATGCAAAGTATTATTGGTATATTATGTTGAGCGTATGGGCTATGGAAAGAAAACAAATAGGTAGCGTGCAGAAATAGTCTTAGATTGAAAACATATGATGAAAAATGATTATTAACATTACTTATCTGGTTTAAATTATCCTTAATAGAAATAAAAGTCATTAAATATATGCATAATAAACAAGCAAATATTGGTTATATCAATACATAAAATAATAATAATTTCGTATTCATATTTGCATAAATGTGGCACGATTATTCGTTTACGTTTAGCGCAGTAGCCAATAAAGATTCAAGATTGTAATATATAAGTACAGTGTTGCAAATAGGACATTACATTTTATACTGAGGCCTTCGGATTTCGTCATTGACCGCATTTTTTTTTCTAAATTTAATTTAAAACTTATTAAGATTTAGTTTTTATGTTTTTGTGAAATTGTCTAGATAGGTACTTATAACACAATTAAATTGATCTCAATATTTCCTGTAACTGTACATAAATATTGATTATCTATTTCTACAAGGGACTTATGAATGATGTATTATAGCGAGGTGGCATTATTTGAGTCTTCGTTTTAATTGTTTCCAGTGCTTTTTTTCTATGCGAGGTTACGATATAATACCTATATATGTAATAAAGGCATAAAAAAGTATTTATTAACTTTTTATTACTGTTTTGATTACTATTTTAATTCATATACTAATAATCCCTTCAAAGGAAAAATTTTGATTAAGTCACTTAAGTAAAATAATACAGTACCTATACGTATAAAAAAACCCTATGCAATGCTTGACGTAATAATGAATTAATTGAAAAATACGAATTGTTTAACATCTATACATGCAGAATCGCCTTATACATCATGTAAATATTTAATTTTTATACTCATACAATATATATATATATATATACATATAAATATGCATTTTATTTCAAAGCTAATACTGCAGAATATACATCAATTAAAGTAATTTTGTATGTATACATAATATATTATGTTTTACATACTTAAAGTACAGGACACAGGTATATACAGAATACGTTGTTTATTTCTTCTGTGAACATGTATGGTATTGCTGTTGAAGGAGATACTGTCTATATTCTATATAACACAATATCATAGATATATATTTGTTTGACAGATGAGGATTTTTTTTATCTATTTTCTAAATTCCTTTGCTGTAGCTAGCAGACCATTAGCAGTTTCTTTAATTTTTAGGTTTTTCTAAACATACATTTTGAGTCTTTTATATCGCAGCTGTTGGATCCGATATATAGTTTCGATTTTTTGTATTAAGGCAATAATAATTTATTGTCCTTATTATTTTATATTTGTTATTATTTACTAATATATATATATATGTTAATAAACTCATAATTGTTTAGCACGTACTAATCACAATTATCAAATATAAAACTATGAGTATTTGATATATAGATTCATACCAGCTAGTATTAAAAAATAGACACCAAAATATAAATAGGTTACCAAATTGTTTTTTATACAGTTATAATAATATTGCGTTTTGTTGAAATACGTTTAGAAACTGAGTTAGCGGGCTCGCAGAGTGAGCTTTCCTAAATTATTGTGTATTACTGCACACTGAGATACTTGTATACCTACTTTTATAAATTATACTGAAATGAAACATCATTTGTAATCATAATATAATATATAATGCGTGTATACTGTATACAGTTATAACAGCAAACTGTCGTCTGCGGTACACATGCATATTATTTTTGATGTCTCAATCGAATTACGGCTATTCGTACGCATAGGCCCGCCCCGGTTTAAGATACAATAATTTCGTACACGGCGCGATTCTTTATGATATGTATATAATATGAACGAATTATATAAATTATGTTATCGGTGTCATTTGTCCGGGGGAAGCCGTTGCAGATGTTCTTATCCGCGGGTCCGCGTGGGTACCTATATTATTTATTATATATTGTGTATGATAACTTCATTCAACGCTCACTTCTCATTGTGATCGTATTCATCATAATAATACATAATATATATCTATACATAAATACCGAAGTTTTTTTCTCCATATACGATGGCGTCCGAATGACGACGACGCGTATACGCGTATATATAGTATTATATGTATGTATTATACAAACAGAGATGAATGGGAAAATCACACGGGCGAGACGCATCTCCTGCTTATATGTATATTAACGACGACGCTTTTTTCGGTATTGTACATATATATATATAGTATATCTACTGATGTCTGTGGAGACTTGGGCCGCGCTTACGACTGATGTCTATACACGCACACCACACTGCACACCTCTATAGATATATTCGCTTTGTGCGTGTGCTCCCTCGAGGCTGTACCCTCGGCTTTGCCTTATGGGGGGAGGGTGAATTGCAGTTGGTGGGGGGAACCAGAGTGATTAATGGCGTTGCGACGCAATCACGACCCCGCGCTCCGTCGCCATTAACACAATGCGCGCAGGGATTTTCACCCTCGCGTGCGTGTCTGTCGTCTCGTCTCTTCGATATATATATGTACCGAAAATGGCCGCTCCCCCTACGTTATATAATATATATATGTGAACGAACGAACGAACGAACGAATAACGAGCTGGCGAGCTCACCCGTAACACACACACACACAAATATGTATTATAAATGTAATATATAGGCACATGTTATAAATACTGAAAATCAAAAGAAGGAAAACAAAAAAATAAAATAATTAAAATAACGATTTTCCAGTTTACCTTGCGATCTTTTTCAACAAGGAAAATTGACGTTTTCGCATGCATGCATGCATGCATGTATGCATGTATAATGTATATATTGTATAGGTATAGGATGTTTCAGCGTTTAGCGTATATTCTTATAGGATCTCGTATACGAGTAATATATATATTGTTATTATTTATAAGTGTGAAATCCAAAACCTATCTCCTGATTATTGATACTTATATTTAATTTAGTTTTAAATTTATCTTAATACTTAATATACTCTTATATACAACCTAATCTAACCATGTTATTTTAAACTAATTTTCAGGACGCTGAGCTCGTAGAAGCTCTCTGGAAAGTCGATTTAGATTATGGATCGTCTGGCGCCACGTCTGATAGTTACGGACCGTCTCCTTACAACGTTACCAGTGCTGGATCTTTCTTATTACCGGGTGACGAACCGCCGTCGCGTAACCACACTTTCAGCAATCCTCCCAGCTCGTCTTATCCTCTTTGGCACATTCCACCATTGAATACCAATTCGAGCGACTTATCACCAAGTTCCAGTTCATTTTCGGTAGTAAACGATGCCATTTTTCGTACATTATTTGTGATATAGTATATATATATATATATACAACCATACATAATTTATGAGAAAATATAAATTAATTATTAATTTTATTATGTGCACTGCATTCTTATAACATTTCGTTATATGTTATTTTCTTAAATGTGATTTATTTTTATTAAATTTTCTAGAACCGATTTGAACGCACTCTCAATTCTGATGGAAATTCTTGGGAGGTTGATAATTTATTGGTGGACCTCAGAAATACAGGTACATTTCTATGTTACACAGTATATATAATTAAATAAAATATTTTCTATTCTGATTGTCGTCATATTACCAAGCGCGTATACAAGTATTGTATTATATATGTCTTCATACGGCTGTCGCAATGTGCATATGATATTATGTATACCTATAGTTTTGCTTCCCTACCGAGTGGGCGCGCAATTGATCAACGAATTGAGCAACGATCGTGTATAATATTAATGAGTAACAGGCGAACGTGTTATTGACACAACGCGTCAAAAAATTTGGAAATCTAAATACCGATGATTCGTGAATATAAGACATATAATACCTATATAATATATTATGTATTATAATAATGTGGTTGTTAATATATATCGCGGACTAAAAACTTTCAAATGTCTTCTGATATTTAAATGTTGAATATGTGTGTATTTACTACGCATAATACAATATATAGGTATTTTTTGTTAGAATTTATTTATTTAGATCTCACATTATATCCACTTATTATTCAAAAGCTGCAGTATTCATGAGAAACTTAAACTCTGGAATCATTTTATGAAACTTAAAATAATTATATAGTTAAGTTTGCACGTTGTAGGTGTCTGCTTTTTCATTTGTCTTAAATGAAACTAAATCAACTATATAAATTTGTTTTATATTTTATATGGTTAACACTCCAACATTTTATTCTGCTGGATTAGCTTTTTTATTTTTAAATTACTTTTTTTCTAGAATTTTTTATTTTTCTTTATAAAATATATTATATTATCTACGCATTTGGAATATTTTAAAGGTAACTTATTTTTATAATAATGTATACCGGAATGGGTTATAGTCATATTTAATACATCGATAAGATATTAAGAAATAGTCGTATATAGGTAATGTCTACACGTTCTTAAATTGCATTTTATTTAGTCGTTTTGTTTCAATCAATTTATTATTTCACGACTTTTTTTTTTTGTTTTTACATAATTTAGGTTTATTATTATTTATTTTATTTGTTATAAAAACTTCGTATTCCAAATGATTACGTGATATTCTTAGGTTGTTTGGGGAATACATTTTTATTTTTGATATTTCAGTTTACATTATGTATAGTAGTTGCTGCTTGTAAATATATTCATAATTATTAGTTATTTTTTTCAGTTACGTATAGATCTCTGGTCGTAGTGTATATAATATGCGGCTGATAAAATATAAATAATAATCGTTCCAATAGGTATAGTTACCCCAAAAATATTTATTATGATCATCATTATTATTATTATTATTATTACTGTAGTTCTTATTAAAAATGAAAGATGTTTAAACACTGTAAATGGTTAATAATAATGTATACATATTTATTTATTGATAGTTGTTACATAATTATTTTGATAAAATATGCTTATTATTATTACCAATTCTTCGTTCTGTTTATTTCTTAGGTAGTTTAAAATTATTTTAGATTCCATATGCCTGTTGCTATTCATACAGATTTTTATTTTGGTTTTGAAATTAAAAACGTTGAATAGGTTTTATAATCGATTTTTTTTTTAAAGTTTCACATGTGATTGTTCTTTCAATGAAAATAAATTTTATACATGTATAAATGTATAATCATATAAAGTACACACGTACAAAATACACAGGTGTAGTATTTGATGACTTCTTGTATATACAAACTAGCTCATTAGCTTATATATGATCATTAAATTTAAATTACTAAAATACTCAAGTAACTATACCTATCATATATCTATTAATTATATGTCCTAAAAAAACGCTGTGCCCATTATTTCTTTATTCGTATACGACCAATGTGTATATTTTTGAAGATTGTTGTGCAAGTTTACACGAATATATTTGGTCTTAAATTATATTTTCTGTACTGTCTTGCGGCGGTAGTTACAGTATATTAATGTACAGATATATATATGTGTTATATACGTCATATGAGGTGTTGAATAAATTGCTTTGTTGCGCATTATCGAACTCATTATACCGCGTATTATACATCACATAACCATTTACCACTCGATATCATTGCAATACCCATCTTTATGTAGACCACTGGTGATTTTACTTCTTTATATATTATTTATTCCCTCGCGTGCTGTCTTGTACGAATGAGAATGAAATTTATACTCGGTTTTCCATTTCTAAATATACTTAGGGATTTTTCCGTCGATATATATTATTTATGCACGCGACCGCATATATATATATATATATCCGATTTATATACACATTACTATTCGGTTGCGGCTTACCCGTGTGTGTATAAATGCATGTTGTCGGAATTGAATTTTTCCGCTCGTTCTCCGAGGAAAATGCGTGTTACATAATGCATGAATAAAAACGTTTTATGTATTAAGTGACTCTGGCATTTGATGGGGGGGACGGTAGCGGGTGGTCTATCGAGGGGGGAGTGTTTGTAACCCTCGGAAAGAAAATGCGGCGGCGTGTTATGAGCGTGTATACAGCCGCCGCCGAAGAGCGTCGTCGCAACGTCATCAATCTTCCACGACCGTTCTTTTGTTGTTTACCCGCCGCCGCCGTCTCCGGTCATCCAGGGATGAGTCATTTGTTGGCCGTACCCTGGTCCTGGTTCTCTGATATCCGGGCCTTCTCTTATACCACCTAATCCCCCTTTCCCTTTCACCTACTGCACTGTGATATCATCCCCTTGTAGTTTAGTTTTTTCGATTTTTTTTTTTTTGCC
This sequence comes from Aphis craccivora, assembly GCA_009835225.1. Taxonomy (NCBI): domain Eukaryota; kingdom Metazoa; phylum Arthropoda; class Insecta; order Hemiptera; family Aphididae; genus Aphis; species Aphis craccivora. The sequence continues at coordinate 50,868 of VUJU01001377.1, read as the reverse complement.
ATTTGGCCTCCCCGACGTAATGGAGCGACAGCCGCCAATCCGAGAATAAGTGACGCGAGCTATAGGACCCCACAAAAGTTCTCCCCCCTCGAACAAACGATGTATAATATACGTGTCCGATCTCGGTTTTTTGAAACCCATATACAAACGCACATATACACACTTTATACACACGTATAATAATATGAGTTCTTAATATAAAATGAAATATAATAATAAATATATATGTCAGTGTTCGTTGTGCGTATATTTTCTTCTCCCTCTCAGATATTACAGATGTGTTGTGTGTGTGTGTAGTCATGGAAACGTGCAATACATTCACACGGATACGCATATATATGCATTATGTGTATGCTACGACGGGATAGATATACCTATATAGTATATTAGCGTAGTACCTATAGTAAACCTAACGGCTGACATATGTATTATATATATATATCGTAGTCGTATATTATATATATATATATGATTCTGAATATGAACGGCGGCATACCTTTGATATACATATAATGTGTGGACTGTGGGTACGTCTATATAATATAGTATTATATACACTGCATACACATGGCACTATACAGTATATATACACCCATCATTGTCGTACTCGGTGATTTCGATATGGTATGGATCGTGTTATATGCATTTCTATATACACATAAATTATTTATGTGATATGACATTCTTCGATTTAACACTATTCTATACATGTGTAGAGTATACTATAATATTGTACATCTACCATTTTAATGTTAGCCTTTCTCTTTACGTTCAATATGACAACATATAACAGCTAGCCGCAACAATATTCATGTATGATAGAATACTGATTATCTAGACGGGTTGCAAATTATGCATTTTATATGGTAGGTAATTATAACTTCAGCAATTATTTATCACACAAAATGGTGCTCGAAACTGAAAATGGTTTTTGAAAGTTGCAGTAAATATTACTATATAAGTTCTACTGCTTTGTCAAACGTTCTTTTTATCAACAGATATAATATCAACAATTGTCTTAAGTAACCTATATAATAATAATAACGAGTACTCGTGTTTTAAAACCGTTGTTTGGATTTAGATATGTTTGCGGTAATGAGAATGTTAGGCATTTTTCTAATCTTAATCTAGTATGTATACCTATTTGTATCATATTGATATTATTATATATAGTATACATATATTCAGATTATAACTATACGTCTTTATAAATTACCTATACGTGTCGCATTTTTCATTCATACTAAATAATTGGAAGTCGTTGGAATAAATAATGATAATCTTCATTTTTTCTTCTTACGACAATGATGATGACTATAAGTACCCGTGTAACTGCATCGTTTTAAACATGATCGATCATCCTTACAACGAGTCCATAATGTCAAGTCAATGTGACATAGAAATTCATTCATACCAAACAGATTTTTAACAACTGTAAACAATGGTAGTTTTTACGATCCATCAGTTAAAGCTAAAACTATAACTACCTATAGTTTTTATTTCCATTAAACATGTTAAATCATTATATTATTTAACACAGTTTATCATCATTTATACAGTTTTATGATTGTAAAAAAGCTTTTTTTCAGACAATCTAAGTCGTAGGTAATTAATTTAAACTATTATTGTACAATAGGCAATAGATATGTAGTTTTTATAGTTAAAAGAATATGATGGGTTTGATTAAAATTTGTTTGTTGTACATAAATAAAACCTTGAGTCATAGGTATATATTGGACATATAATACCTATTGCAGGTTACAATACTAAATGGATAATCTTTATCTTTTTACATAAGGTATATTGTTTAATTATTTTAAGAATGTATTATTTATATACTTTAACAATTAGTTCTTCATCGATTGCCTTGACCGATTATAGCTATATTTTTTATGTCGCATTTCACGATCTAACGGTTTTTCATAGATTTTTTTTTTGTATATCTATATAGTTAATGAGTTAAACCTACATTTAAGACCTTAGTCTTAGTGCATCGTTTGTATGTTCTAAAAATTTCAATGAAATAGTTGTTTTAACATTCTATATTGGTTTTAAAAATCAAATTCAATGTTTAAATTTTTTTTTAGTCATAATAATCAATATATTATAGTATATTATTATTATCATCATCGTATAGGGATTTGTATATTTAAAATTAAAAATTTGTAATATCCATCTGGTAAATACCTACTTATGTATATTAAAACTATATGCGTGATGTTTTTCAATTTGGTTATGTTTTGTAAAAGTTAAAAAAAAACTTGTTTTCTATTTGATCTAACCCAAACAAACCCAAAAACATATTTGTAACGACTTCATAATGTTTCGCATCTCTTTATACATTATCTTATAGAATCGTATTATACGAATCCAAATTTGGTTTATTTACAATAAATCTAAATACTTTTATTTTTTGGGGAAAAGTTACATAGAAATGTTATACTGATTTATATATTTCTTAGTATTTATTTTGATAATTTAACGCTAACTTTATTAACTACTGAATTTTTTTAAAAAATTTTGAAGCATCTTGTACTAGTTTTTACTTAATTGTGCTACGTATTATTTGTAAAAAATAAAAATAATACTGAAAATAAACAGTTATACATAGGAATAGTTTCTCTAACTTTTAATAACTAATATTTATAATAATGCTATGTTTTCATAAACTTTTTTTCACTTCAATATATGTTACTAATAATATTTGTATGAAATATTACGTCCAATAGGCTATATTATATAACGGATACTTACTAAGAACAGCGTATATCTACTATAATGATAATGAAATGAATAAATAATATAATGTTATTTCAATTTTCATTTTTATTTCATCAATCTATCAATGTTTAGTTCAATCAATTTTATTGGTTTACCTACGGTTTTTGGAATTGAAACTTTTTGTTTTTAACACTTTGTGGTAATTAGTTGGTAAAATATTCTATACAAAATAATATTTAAGTTGAAATTATTATACATATAATTACATTAATAGTATTTGAACAATATATATAATCTGTTGACTTTGCTATTAGTTTAAGTTATTTTTTTTTTAGTGATAGGACTATATATAGGAGCATTAAAATATTTTGTATAAACTTACAGTTACCTCAATTTTTTTAATATTTGGGTGACTTATATATTATATCATTATATTATATACCCATATAGTAGGTACCTATATAGTAATCATGTTTCATTTATGTTACTTTTTCTATTTTTTTTAGTATAGTATAAAGTTTGTTAACTAATTAATTTTGATTTAAACACTGTTGTGTTTATATATTTTTTTCTGGTGATGTGAGGACGTGCAACTTGTTATTTATATTTGGTGTATATGTATATTATATATGGTGATATTATTATTATTATTATCATATACCGATTATTATTATTATAGTGTCCTTATAAATCCATTTAAACTGCGTGTAACGTATATTCATCGTGCTCATCAGTCGACTTCAACATTCATAATATATTATATATATAAATGCGTACATCACGATAAAACCGTTTTCAATAGCACGTTAAACTCTGTATGTAGCTCTAAAAAAAAAAAAAATGTTGCTTTTAATGACGCCGCTCTATAATACTTTAATAATAATATAATACGAACACGTACCTATAGCTGCAGCCCTTCGATAGCTGCACATATATAAACACACCCACTGGCTGGCTATACTATATTATATACGTTGTATATTAGCGGCTGCGTCATGTGTGTCTGGTTGTAATAGGTCGTTTTGATTTTTATAATATTCGTGTTTATTATATTATGCGATGTATATCTTAGGTATATATCCCGTGCTATCGAAATGGCACATAATTTATCCGATGTTCAGCAGTTCATATAATAATATAATGTACCGCACGTTATTATATTTGTTGACCGTGAATAATATAACATTATAAGTACATCTGACATATCTTGCTCGATAAACATCGTCGTTGTCGGCGTCGAATAGGCGATAATACATATGTCAAACGCGATTTTTTTTTTAAAAATTTATAACCCCACTAGATCCGACCCAACAGTGCTCCAGCGTGGTGGTACGTGTTCAAATAACGCGAGACCCAGTAGCGCATCATAACGGGACATTGTGCAACGTCATTTCACCGGTCTACAATGTCAGACAATATAATAATAATAATATTCTCTCAAATTCTACACGCTCATTGTTTGTTCGCGTGTTTGTCCTATTTAACAAAGACAAACACCGTATGCAGTAGTGTAGGTTATACGGTTTTAAACATTACGTGCTCCAGGCACACACATATCGCCACATATACGTGTATGGACGCGGATCTATTTGCGTGCGCGTGCCTGTGAGGTTGAACGGGGTGCAACTTGTTAGGTATAATTCCGGACTAAATTTGGAGCTAGGTATATCAATCTGATTATCTATATCATCCATATATAAATATCCTATAGGTAACTGCTTGTTACCTAATATATATTTTCTCGAGTTTCGGCGACCATATATCGAAATTGATTTTTGCTTGGCTATTAATTTTAACAATAATAATAATTATTATTATTATTACTGTTCCTTCCCCTCCTTCTACGTGGGAAAGATATCTGGGTGTTATGATAGAGTGTAGGTAGTCGTGCACAAAAGGCGGCTTTATACATTCGAAGCGTTTGCACCGTGAATTAAGCCGATATTATATCTGATGGAGGCTGAGATGACTAGGCGATATTCCGTTTGCTGCATGTTGTTAAGTGTTCGAAAGATTTTCGTTTTATATTTTTTTTCTCTCTACCTGTTGTTGACATGACCGGTCCGCTGCCTGAAATGATGATGAAGGCTCGTCTTAAAACACGCCGACACATATTACACCTATGTTCATTGCATCGTTACTTTTTCACACAATATACTTATACGATTAAAATTATTAGGACATACGTATAAAAAATTACATTTTAGGGTATATCATTCTGGTGCTAAATGCCTAAATGACAATATCAAAGTTTAACCAAAAGAATAAATTATAAACTACGACGTTTTTTTGTATATACATACCAAAAGTTCGGTATATTAAATGTGTAGTGTTTTATCAATATATTGTTGTATATTTAAGATTTTTTAATGAATTAGATTATTAATACGTTTACTTTATACATCTACTTAGGTATATGATTATGACTTATGAGTATTAAATTATTTTTTTTTTTTAGGTAGGTTTCTATTTTGTTAAATGTTAACAATAATGTTTAATGCAAATTGGAATTGTCCGTTGACAGAACTTCCGGTTAATTTTAGGTAAAAATAATCATTATCTTTGATAATGAATACAAAATAAATAATAATAGTATAATGATGAAGGAGAGGTGTATAACACCTATAAAACCACCTGGAGACCATCTGCCATGCAAGTTTAGTTTTCCTTGTGGGAGCACCAGCATGTCCCTATCCCTATATTATTATACCAATAAAATGTTGCCTGATTGGATAATAATTTAGGGCAGATGGTTGTGATAATTGAATGATGGCGGGATACAAAAGGGGACACATTTAATCGGTTTTATTTAATCTTTTATAATTCAAATTGTACATTATATATTTATAGATATATTAGAAGATATGTATTAATCCCGCATGTTGTATCAAACGTATAAGGTATACCTATATAGGTGTATATAACAAGTTATACAGTTTAAAAATATTATACACTCCGTTTTTAATCGGGTCTATAGTTTATCTTTAATAAAAAAGTTGACTTCAAATCATCACTTAATAACCGTGTTGAGATCAGAATAATTAGAGCAATGAGATAATGCAATGACTGGAAAAGTGTGCTTTCTTTTTTCTATACATTTCATTAATACATTTTCTTTATTTTTATAAAGTCATTATTTATTTTATTTTTAAATTTAAAAGATATTTGTGTATAATATATTAAAATAACCAAAGCATATTTTTAGAATTGTATTTTTTAATATTAAAAATTAATCATTTATAAAACAATTTATGATTTGTGTTAATATAATTTGGTATTAATAATGTTTTCTTTATTTTCAAATTTATCTATAAATATTAACATTATTTAATATTTTGTCTTTTTCAAACACGAGTTAAACCATACAATACGAGTTTAGTTTTTATACTATTTAGATCTTACAGATTATAGTAAATACTTAAATAATAATAAATATTATATTTTTATCAGCTATTGTATATTAATACAATTTATTAATATAATGTAAAAGTTGTTTCAACGAAACAATGATGATTTAAATTATATGCCAAGTATACATGACGAGAACAAAAAAAAAGTAAGTGGGTGACTATATTATTGACGTCATGAATTGTTATAGCAGACAGTATGACATTTAAAATAAAGATATTATTTCTTCTATGTGAATTATCGTACTAGAAATCGCGCGGAAAGATCATTCACCGTTTCTAATTTATCAAACACTTTTTTAGTATTATTTTTTATGGACATTTTAACTTGTGGTAATAGCTTATAATACAATATACAGTGAAATCTTTGTTACATACACGTTTTTAAAATATCCAGAAAAATAATTCTAACATAACTTTTATATCCTCCCATAGTTAATTATTATTTTTATACAATCTATAATGCTAATGATTTTTAACTGAAAATTAAAATTGATAAAAATAAATTAAATTAGAACATTGTATGTATTTTAACTTTTAAGAGATAAATACCTAATACTTAATAACTTAATAGGTATTACTCTTGATATTTATTACCAAATTATAAACTAGTTTTTAACCTAGTATACCTAACTCAACCTCAATTTTATTTAAAATATTTAAGTTTTTGTTGATAATAATTTAAATATGTTCGATATTAAATAAATAATTGAGGTTGAGTTATACTAGGTTAACTTAATATTGAACATATTTAAATTATTATCAACACAAACTTAATGTTTCAAATAAAAATCACTTTTTACTGTTTTAGTTGTTAAGACTAATTATTTTTTTATAAATCGAATTTCGAGTAATTGAAAATATACATAAATTACAGCAGGCTTGTAATTTTAAATAATCTGTATAAGTTCTTTGCATTCGCTTGTGGTCAATTACATTTTATACTAAGCAGGTTTAACCAAATATTTGGGTTTTCACCGCACACACACACATAAACACTTATATGTATATATAAAATATATAATATTGTATATTCATAATATGACATACCTTCTTTAATAAATATCAAAGTACCTATGTATATTTTTATACAGATATACGCGTTATTGTAATGATTGGATTAACTTTTATTATTATACAATTTGTTTCTCTGCATACATATGTTTTTTTGTATTCATATTATTTATTGTATATACCTACATACTCACAGGTTTAACGAATGTATATATTTATACGTTTATACGTTACACCTAATTATGACTAATATGTAACTAATACCTATGTAGGACGTATAGGTACAAATGTTTATGTATATATTACGTTAGTTTTTTAACTACATTTTTGTCATCGCTATTGATTTATCAAATACCTATAATATATATAGGTATATCCTATACACAGTATACACACATGAAGTATAGTATTCTATATAAAACTGCGTTACACGTCACTACTCACTACACATATTACGATTTGCAAATACGTATCTCCGGTTTTATGTGTATATAATTCGTTTAGCTATATACCTATAGTGAATTTCAAGTATCTATATGACATATAGTATTTACTTATAATAACACTGACCACTTTTTTATTCCTTTAGCTATAGATATTCAGCTGCAGTAAGTGTATAGATTTTACACGATGGCTAAATATATAGGTACACACACACACACACACACACACGTATATATATATTAGTAACATTTAAAAAAGTGTGAAGTGTATAAACACACGGGAATGTATATCTCTGAGAAAACGTATTTTTATATTATAGGTATGCATACAAATTTGCAACGATAATCGGAACTTTCCAATTTAGATTTTCTTATTTTTCCGACTGTGCTGCTGCAGTCTGCAGAAAGCGGATACGTAGATATAATTTCCCCTCCTTTAGTGTTTATACTCACAATTCATTTACATACTAAACGAGACTTATACTGCAGTGTATAGTATGTATTCAAATAGATATATTTGTATATTATAGGTTTTGTGCGAGTGTTTTAGTAGGAAGTGATTTTCTCACGTAGGAAAAGTGTCGTTATACCCGGTTCACCTACAGCCTGAAACCACATGAAATGGTTTATCCACCTATATAGTATTATACTCACACACATTAATTCCAATATATACTATTAAGGAGGAGACGATGGATGATACTCACTCAATGATGCGTTGTGATAGTGGTGGTTATTTAAACGTACGGAAATCGACTTGGTGGGGGATTAATAATAATGAAAACGATAAAATAAAATCGGAAGACCGCCAGTAGTGTGGCGGTAGTTGCGAAGGTGGTGGTGGTGGAGGTCTTTATGGTGGGGGTGGAGGTGGTGATGGTGGTGGTGGTCAGGAATGCGGGGTCATGGGAACTGAAGTGACTCGGTGGTACGGCGGTGGCATCGGCGGCCATGTTGGATTGATGGATAATATTATGTCGGAGAGCCTCAATCGTGCGTCTGGACCGGAGGGAACTGTATTTTTTCGGCAGCCCACCGATCAGCAGTAGTCACTCGTTCGGTTTTTCGTCATAGTTTTATACGCACCGTTGTTGTCGCTGTGATCGTCGTGGTCCTCGTCGTCGTCGTGTTCGTACAATATTTTTTTTTTTTATAAAAAACATATAACAATACAATATTCGATTTACCCATATTCGCCGAATATTTAACCCCTGTCCATTAGTGCGTCGTACGTCTTTTTGGCCTCCAGGGACTGACGCCGCCGTGGCCTTTATTGTCCCCGATGACTTGGCGCTTTATTTATTCAGTGTGACGTTAAACTTAATTTTACCTGAACACAACCGGGTATACGGTCGTATGGGACAATCAGTATATGCGTCGCATGCATTTATTAAAAAAATATATTACCGTTCTTTGTCGTGTTGTATTCGCGTCTCAGACTTCAGTGCCGTTATTGCGTTAATCTTTTACAGGCGAAAGTCGTCCTAGACGAGTGTCCAGTGACAATGATACCGAAACATCGGATTTGGATGTCGATGAATCTGCCGAACATAAGTATCAAGTACGATCAAGTAGTAACAACGCATCTCTAAGCTTAACGCCAGGATTTCGTGTGAGTTTATGTATTATTATGTTCTTACTATGTCTTATTTTAGCTTTACGGTACAAAATTGTGTTAAGTTAAAGATATTATACAATTTACCTAAAAATATATTATTTGAATTTATATATAGTTGTTATATTATATAATATGTTATTCTTATATTTAACTCAAACATATTATAATTAATTATGATTTAATAATCGATAATGCAATATATAATAATATATATCATATGGAGACATATACAGTATATATAATGTACTATATATCTTGCAAATAAATATTAGTTGATAGAGTTTATGAAAAATAATTTTTGTCGTATAAATTCTTGTTGCAAATGTTTTTCTGTACAATAAAATGTATGGTAATAATGTAGGTACATATCATGCATGTATTATAAACTTATATACAGATTATACATACCTAATTTACGTATAGAATTATTAACGGGACACCTATTCAATATATCAATATCTAAGTACGATATAAATTATCAGTAAAACTGATACACAAATACTCTTTTGGTTTATTGTTAGGTGTTCGTGTTTTTTCTTTATACCTACACATTTTCTTACTTATTGGTATAATAATTACGTTTTGTATTTGTTTTGACCAATCATTTTTAAACAAAAAATATATCTAGGTATACCTATGAAATATAATAAATATATTATTCTATACCTAGTACCTATTAAAACTATTTATGCAAATTACATTTTTTGTGTATTAGTTATACATAATTATAAATACACGCAGGAATTTATAATATAACAGTTATTATTTAATTAAAATATCTGTACTACTTACTAAATTTAAATATTTATGAACTTAGAGCCGTCCAGAACTAATTTTATAATTGGATTTCTTTTAGATACGTATAAGATAATTTTCAGTTATAAACTTTAAAAAATTGTTTTTAAAAAAATCATGAAAAAATAATGAAATGTAACTCGTAATCAATATAAACGCATTTAATATTACTTAAATATTCAAAATGATTATTTAATTGAATTAAAGTAAACTAGGCTTAGCTTAGAACTGATTTTTGAATGCGATAATTCTTTGTTGGGAATAATTAAATTGATAGGAATATTTCATTTATAAATCAATGACAGGATAATTTTTGCCTATTAGTTATATTAAATTATATTCTGATTAAGAAATTGTTTTTTAGAATTCCAACCAATATTGTAATTTTATTTTTAGACTTGTGCTTCAGTTTAATTTATGGTTCGTTTAACTATTTCAAAATGTTATAAACAATCATAATTTTTCTTTATTAAATATTTTGTTGTACATTAGTTATCTGCACTAAGTAATATATTTTCAAGAATTAAATTAGAAAGCCAATATTAATTTAGTTCCTTCTATAAATGTTCTTTCTGCAGTTGTGTAGGAATATAAATTTAAATTGATCGTTATATATATTTATTTGATGTGATAATATATAAGTAGTTTGCTATTGGTTTAATAAATATGTTTGAAAGTATTTAATTCCATTTTACGTAATGATTCTTAAAATAAAAAAAAAATTTAATATAGATGATATCAGTATATATATATAGTATTAATTATATAGGTAGTGTTATATTTTTGTTAAACATTTCGAAGAACTAATATAATTTGTCACATTCAAAAAATTATTCCGAGTAAAGCTCAGTGGAAACTTTAATTGCAGCTTACACTTTATCAATTATATTATCTTTCTATAGTTTTAGTGAAGTTTTTTTTTCTTTAAAATGTATTATTAGAACATTTCAAAATTTTGTGTAATTAATACTTATCATTTTAAAATACAACATTTCTTTTTAGTAATAAGTAAAATAATAGTTTTAAAAAGTTATTATATTACTTTATCTATTTTATAAATGTTAAAAATTGTAGTTAATATAGATAAATTATTTTTATAATTAATTTCAAGTTATAAAATTGCCTTATTCGATTTACAATTAATAGAATTTTTTTCATAATGTTTATTTTTTAATACAACAATTTATCATTTTATTTTAAATAAAAATAAAATCATACTACATAAAAATGTGCACAGTCTCAATATCCTCTAAAAAAAATCAATTCGTTAACTGCAGATTAGTAATATATTTTTTATTTTAACTATTTTTAAAGTATATAAAAATTGTAAATCAAACTTTTTTTTAGTTTTAAACTTTGAAATGTTTTCATAAGCTGTGTCTTTTTTTAATGTCTTATGGTTTGAGAATTTGTCAGATTTTCAACGAGTTTTTCAGTATGGCAGTTATACTATTAGTATTAGGCAATATATATTATATATTATATAAAGTGGCGGATTTAAGAATAAAATATTGATCTGCAAACTGATACGAGGGGCCCCGATCTAATAAGGGGCTATAAATGCTAAATTTTAACCTTTATTCATTGACACACTATGAGGGCTAGGGACAGGGGGCTCAAAAGTTAAAACCATAATAAGCTCCTCCGAATATGTGTAAAATGTTCATATGTCTGATAAAAATAGACTCTCATAATAATGTATTTTTTTAGCCCCCAATTTATTTACTAAATTCATATTAGTAGGCACTAATATCTTTATGTTAAGTTTGTAGCTTCCTTACTCGCCGTCTTCTTGTCTGTCATATTAATTTGTTCTCTTATTTACTTACCTATTGTTATTTTTTTAAATACAGTCTGTATTAATTTATTTAAGTACGTTTTTTATAATAAAAAACAAAAAATAATCTTTGGGTATTCCAAAAATTTACGGGGCCTCATACTTAAGTATAGCTAGGGGGCTCCATCGAAATTTGCCGACTAAACGACCGTTAGATCCGCCACTTATATATAATTTATATATATATATAGGTAGGTAGGTACCTACTGATAATAACTTAAAAAAATACATTATAATTCTACTTTTAATTTTATATCTTAGTCTCAGACAAGATACTCTTTTGTTTTTAAATATTTATTTTATTTTTAGATAAAGTTTGTTAATTGATTTCTTAATACAATTAAAATTTTGTACACTATATATTTTATGAAGTTTGTTACTTTATAATTATTTGTATAAAACGTTTAGAAATCTTGATAAAGCCGTTTTGTTTTTATACTAAAATTTATATTTTAGATTCAATTATTTAAACTATATAATATGCAATTTTACGCATAAATGTAAAAATAAATTATTTTTGTATTTACAGTATGAATTATAATGGTTATAAGTCATGATGTTATATTCGTTAAAACAGTACTTTTTCATTATTAAAAAAAAAAAAATTAATAGTTATATGAAATATTGTTAAAAGTGTCCTATTCATTATCTTATATAAACACTATGAACATATCTCTGCTCAAAGCCGCATCTTAAATTGAATAGTTTATCATTGACCATTATACTTTTCAAACATTTTTATATTTACCGATGAGCTGAGTGAAATGTGCCGATTGCAATATTTGGCACTTTTAAAATCCAATTTTGATGAATATTTTATATTTATCATAGAGTGTATATTTTAATATTTATATTGGAAGTATTTAGTATACTTAATTGATCTGGAGGTATAATAAATTAATATTTAAGATTTGGTAATAGGTGTACCTACTATCAAATGTTTTGTATATATAGTATATAGATCACTACAATGAATAGGGAATTTGATTAAATTCTGTTATTAGTTTCATATCTGACACAATTAGAACAATGTTATGTATGTTATTATTAATTGTTAGTGTTATTATTTCTATCAGTGATCGTTTATGATAAATACATCCATGCGATTTTAAATTAAATTTTCATTTTTATTTTGGTATAGTTAGGTACCTATAAGTATTTTGTGTAGCGTGTATGCAATGTGAAGTAGACTGCACTAAAGTAATACAATACCACGGTACATTAGTGGAAAAATCGAATTGTAAAATGGGTGGCATGTTTTCTCTATGGGATTTAAAGTGGATTTTATGTAGCGTGATAGAGAGTTGATCAGAGAAAGATAGAGTATAGAAAAAAGTCCGTAACCAATTCTCGATTTCCTGTATACATCGATCATCCTATTTATTATAGGTACTTGTGTGTAATATTGTCAGGTATATATATTATTACGCTTTTATTTGGATACATTGTTATTTTTCGTGTATTCTATTTATTACCATGATTATATTATTATTTTATTTTACTATAGGTGAAAGAATCTCCGTGGTACGAACCATCGTTTGAGTTTGACTTTGATGAATTCGAATATTTTGCAGACAATATGATGCAGTGTTATTCTCAACCACCGCCATCCTCCAGGCATTTCCAAGTAAGTCAATAAAACTAATTATTTTAATTTAGTCTTAATTCTATGTTTTAAGTAGAATATTTTATAAATTATTTCATAGTAATATTTAAAAAAAATTAAAAGCAATATATATATATATATATATATATGTATGTAAAAATTATTAGCTGCCCGCCCCACGATTACACAAAGCATTTGTTTCAACTTACTAGCTGACAGAAAGCACGCTTCAGCCTACATTTTTTTTTATTTAAACTTATATTTGATGATATTGATATAGGTACCTAAGCCTAACCAACCTTTCTTTCCGTCTTTCCATCTTTCACCCTCCAGAGTTCCTCCTCGTAGCTCATGCCAATTTTACCCATTTCTTATGCCCCCAATATCCCCATGTATTACAAACTATGGTTCAAATAAACCTCTATTACGCTGTATCCCTTGCAAACTCAAACTCCTCTTTTTTAATTTTCACTTAATCCTCATATATTACTGCAGTTATTATTATTAAACATAGGTAAACTCATATTTATTATTTTTTTCATTATATATTATGTATATTTGTATTTATTTTTCGTCTGAATGCAGATACGTTTTAGTTTATATGGTGTAATTGGGCGCAATACTCGTAAATAATTAAGATAAATAAATAACCATTGGGTTATTTTCCCGTTAAAAAAATTAACAAATATAAATATAGTGCTATATAAGTGTATCTCAATTCACGAAAAAAACGGCGTTAGTGTACTGTATTTTTTTTTTTTTTTTTAGTTAATTCAACTGAATCGGGCAACTGTTTGTGATGGTTAGATATTATAGTACTATTGTTATGTTTTTGAACGTTTTTCAAGGTATTCTCTAAACTTTGTTATTGTCTAAGAACAATTTCTCAAACTTAAATCAAAATAGGTTGAATAGTGTTTGAATATATTAGCTAATATATAAATTATAAATATCAGTTTATTTTTTAAAAGTATATTTTAAGTTGTTACCAATGGAAATCATATAGGTATAATATATAAGTAAAACATTATTCGATTTTTTATGAGCCATGACAAAATTTATATGTAAGTAAGCCATTCTATGGAAAACTACTTGTACAATGATTAAAAGTGAAGTTATGAACATTGATTTATTGAGTCTCAAGGAATACGTCTGTCAAATTTGGTGACAATTGATACTGTAGTTTCCAAGTGTTTATCCCTCATACAAATGTACGCCGTAGATTTATTTTTATATGTATATAGAAGATAATATTGAGTCTATATTTTGAAATGTAATGTAATGCCTCTAATGTAATATCTGCTTGAATTTTTTACCTTTTAATAGTATTTTTATTGGACAAAGGTATAACTCAGTATAAGGTATATATTAGTATTAATTAAATATGAAATATTTTAATATATTTTTTTTATTGATTAAATAATAATATACATACTTAATAAGTAACTCCTAAATAAGAAATTAAGCAGTGTATAATGCAATGTAAGTTAGTAATTAATAGCGAACCCAGAAGTGATTTAATAGAGAGGTAGTAATTATTACAATTTCTAATTCTGTTCTCCACTCATATTTACTTTAAATACTTGTAGGTATAAATTTTATGTATCGAAGTACTTCAAAAAATATTATTCTTTGGAAGTTTAGAATGAGGTACTAAAATTGCATGTTGATATTAAAAAAGTAAAATATGATAATAACAAAATATTTAAAAAAAATATTAGCCTTTGAAAGAATGCTTGTCTTACTTTGAATTAATCGCCTTGTATTATGTATTGGTTATGAAAGTACTTAGCCATTATATATTACATATACATTCATATATATATTACATATTTAATTCATATATGTATATATATATATATTACATGTCCTTCTGTCCATTGCGAATGTGTGATAATGCTTAATATTTAGGTATATGGTTGTAAATATGAAATGACTTAATTCAGAACGAAAGGTTAATCAAAAAGTTTTTTTTATATATATTTTGTATTTTAAATAACTATCTATTATTACTACTATTTTATTTAAATTGCAATTCTCAATAATATATTTCATTTTATTAAGTACTCAAAATAGTGATATTATATTGACCTTCCTGCATTTTATATTTCATCATATTTTTATACGCGTATTATTATAAACATTTCCGCCGAAGGAAATTGGCTCTAGGAAAAAGCGATTTTATGATAATATGAAAAACGACGAACGGGGCTGATTCAGAGCTACGTCTTCGCAAATGTTTTGGGTATAGATAGGTACGCGTATAATATTATTTACAACAGAGCGTGACGACTGCTGTGCAGTCATCGCGCGTGTAAGGCAGTGTATAATATTAATAATACGCACGCCTCTCCGTTACGCCTTCTTTTTATTATTATTTTTTGTACACCGTGCACAAAATCACAGTCGACTATATGTGTGTGTATTCTTTCGACCTATTTTGGTTGTTTTTTCTTTAGTTTTTCAACCTAGAGTTCCGTTTTTGATTTTTTTTTTTTTTTTGGTATATGTATAATGTATATACTATATATCTATATATTATATATGTATAGGTATGTTTGTATGAACTATGAATTATATGAACACCACCGACGACCATATCAGTGACAACGACTACGGGATGTCTCGGTTTTCTCAATCCATGCACATGTATAAAATATTATTATAATCTACGCAAACATCTATCGACAGTTTTATTATTATTATGGTGTTGTTTTATTATTTTCTTATAACAATCGTAAGTTCCCGGCTATATATATTATATTATATTACTGTATACACATTATATACGTACGCGCATAGTACACATTCACGCCCCGTACGACGACATAATGGTAACGTGCCGTGTGCGCTCGTATGTGGTGTTAGTAGGAAGTGTAATATAATAATAATAATAATATAATATTGCAGGACGTCTATTGTGTTCTGCGAATAGAGAAAGTACCGCTATGTGCAGCTCGCATTGATATAGGCGTATATAGAAAGTAACGTTTTTTTTTATTTTTTAATATGGATATATATATTATTATATTATATTGTTAATAAATAATATATATATATGTATATATATTTCGCTTTTTGTTTACAAGCCTCGTGCTTGCTTATTGGCGGCAACGGCGACTCTGCGCGAACCAACGCCGTCGCCCCGTCGCCAAAACAGTCGCCGGCGGTCCAAGTTTCTACACGCGCATAATTTATATTGTTATAATTTATAATATGGATAATATGTTTGTGTGTGTGTTTATTATGCATACACCGTTGGCCAATAATGATCAATAGTACTTTATGATGTATAATAATATAATAATATAATATATACCTAATACAGTAATACAAGCTATAATATATAATATATGATTACCCGCGTGTGCAAATATTTTTGCTCTGTTAATCCGTTATCGATTATGTATAATTTCACTATACATTATATACAGTATACACGTATCGTGTATGATTATAATGATTATATAGCTTCTTTTAGTGTTGGTCGTGTGATGTAACTATTATGAATTGTGATGCAGGCTTGCATCTAGATCAAAAATTTCGAATCCTTGAACGACCGGCACTACGACGATCACACGATGTATATTAACTGTTGTTTTATTGCTTATTACTGTTATTGTTATTATAATATCGTAATTTGTACACTTTGCTGTATACTCATACGCACACACACTTAATAATAATACGTTTACCTCATATAACAACGGATTGGTATAGAGAAATTATTGGTTAATACCAGTCATAATATACGATTAGGTACATATAGTTATAACCTAACCTCTGGTATAGATCCAACAAATATAATTCGTTATAATAAATTTATATTGCATCACTCGTGTTAATTTTCTGCAATATTCCCCATTTTCCTCGTACCTATATAATATGTATTTAACAGTGAGATTTTAAGTGATGTTTAATTTTTTTTTTTTTAATATTAAAGAAATAAGAAAACATAATTTATTTTATAAATTGATTTAAATTTAATTATTATTAAGTATAAACAGTTTTAAAATATTTTATGGATGATACTTATATTGATAGTTATTTTTTATTAGCTTCATATTGTTATAAAAAAAAATCAGATACAGTGTACCTACGCTCTCGATTATCCGTGGGCAGATTATCTATTATCTTCCGCGGAATGATCTACAATCTACATACATATATAGGTACTTATGTATACAAAGATTATAAAAATAATTATAAAATAAAACATATTTCCGTAATATTACATGAATGTTTAAATAAAAATAAAAATATGCTCTAATTTAATTTTCCTTAAATACTATTTAAAATTACATGATTTATTTTTTTTAATAATATACATAGGTACATATTTGTAATTATTTTAGTTTTGCGGATTATCCGTGGATGTCAAGCCACTCTATTCCGCGGATAATTGAGAGTATACTGTAATATTGAAATAGGACACATTATAATTTAAATTAAATTTTGTGATGTGTAAACCAAATAGTGTTAGTTCTTGCTAATTTCTGTATGATTCCCGTAAATTACCATGCGTTTTCGTAAATTCTTGACACATTGTGTTCCTATATAAATACTATAGGTATCTCTAACTATATTTTCTCATGTATGTAGTAATGTAGTATAAATAATGTAGGTATCATTATGTTACCTACCGACGAAACTTGATCGTTATAGGTATAAGGCTAGATTTTGTTTGTCAATGCTAGACTTTATTTTGTAGGTATATTCAGTAAAAGCTAAAAAGCATAATTTAATTCGTGTAATTACTAAAAATATTTTATAGGTACAGTATAGGATGTACAAATTATGATGGTTAAAGTTGATTGATTCGTAATAGAAAACTAATATGATATTTTACTAATAATTAAAAAATAATTTGGACTTCCTTACATTAAATCAAATTATGCACATTATTTATTAAAATACTTTTATTTATTTTTTTTATGTTTTTATATAATAATTATACGATTATAATCGTTGGTATATTATTGATACAATTTATTTAGTGCATTGAATGAGATATAATTTTATCATTTCTTTTTTTGTAAAAATAAAATCTTATATATTGTTTTTGATAAGTAAACTTTATATATATATATATATAATATGAACATATTAGTATTTATTTACATAAGTTATACAATATAGTAGTACCTACGAGCAACGAGTTTACTAACTATTACATAATAAGTACAATGTACATATTATTTACTTAGTACATAATATGTAGTATATTTAATTGACGACATTTTTTTGGTTGTACATTTTTCTTTTGACCGCGCCTATAATTTCTGGCAAGGAGTTAGTTGAGCACCAATGCTAATGTTATGCTTGTTGTATTTCAATCTGTAATACACAATGTGGAAACATATTTTTTTCTACATCGAGTTAATTTTTTTCACAATATAAAATATGCTATATATACTATTTATACTACGTAAATGCCACAATAGTAGTTTATTTATAATAATCTATAATTATATAATAAAAAAAAATGTACCTATGTTAATACACAAAAGTGTACGTAGTCCAAGTAATATATATTTTTTTTTTGTTAATCAAAGAGCGTCATGATTTATATATCCTAAATTGTACAAAACATTTTTAGTAATAACCCGAATAAATGTTTGTATTTCATATTTCATTGCGATTAGTAAATTTTAGTGTACCTAGTACAACATCATTAACACATGTATGATAATAAATTATAACATCGTGTACATACTTGTATATTCTGTTGATTTTTAGATTAGATATGTTTATAAAATTAAAATCTTCTTCGTCTCTGAACATTTATACTTACAAGTAATTAAGCCACAAATGGTGAATAGTAATAAATTATAAAACTATATACTCGTATTTACAAATTACCTATTCAGATTAATTCATATTATATTGTGCTTAATAAGAGGAATAGTAAATTGCGCACTTTGTTGATCTATATTTGACATTATAATGTTATAAAATGTGAATCGCCAGTTTTATTATGAATGATTCATAATAAATCATAACGTCTATTTTATATTGTAACATTTATGTAATAGGCTCTAAGTAATTTATTATAGTGACACACTTCATTAATTAACCACTTCTACAGATTATGAATTTAAACTCGTATATAGACATATGTTCAGTAAAAGATATTTGTTGTACAGCAATTAAATATCGTTTAGTATTAAACAGACGTATAACTTAAATATTAATTTTAAATATGTTTACTTGTATTAAAAAAATATAGGTCTGCAGTTTAAAATTTATAATTTTTAGAGTAGGTACGTGAGTTTTTAATAATTCCATGTAAATCAATATTTCTTAATTGCGTTTTTTAAAGTGTATAATTTATATAAGTATTATGCGAAATTCATTAAACGTTGTTTACGATAATTATTTATGTATTGGTAGTACGATAAGTCACACTGTGTAACAATAAACGAAAATCGGCAATTGTATTATATTTGTATTTAGTAATTATACCTTCATAAATCATCATGTACAAGTACATTTCTTGTCGTTGTGGTTTTGCCACTCATTAATTAAATTTGTTAGTGAGGGGTATACTCTGATTAGGGCAACAAGGTCGTCTCTTTCCGAGGTCTTCCATCTCGCAAAATTAAAAGCTTCTGTTAATTATTTTCCAAAAACCTTTATTTTCGACAACACTGGTTCTTATCCAATACACGCAATATCGTCGACCATCAGAAATGTGTCAATGTAAACGAGCTCTATTCGTGTATAAGACGGTATTTACTATTTACTTATATAATGTGTGTGTATGTGTGATAAAAGATTGATTGTTTTGTGGGAGCTATTACCTATATACTAGTGGTAATTATGGAACTACAAATTATAAATTATAATATATACAGATATATGTTATTGTTAGGTTGGGCCATCGAAATGATGTCACTGAAACATCCATCATTATTGAACTAATTACAGTGTTTGAGGTTTCAGATTGTGTACAGTGTGTTGGTGTGTGTTGTATATATAGTAGACGAGGTGAAGTAGAAAAAAACAGCGCACGGTAAAAGGAACAACAACCGGAGAGGATGAAAACAAATATACCATAATTCTTACCGCAGCTTATAGCCTCTTAATTATCGTGCGTAGTCTTGACGTGAAGCAAAAGTCAGTTGCATTGTATCTGTATAAAATATATCTATGTAATATATTGATGTGTGTGTGCGTTTTTTTTTTCCAACACTAAACACAGCCATTAAGCCGACACCTACCGATTTATGTGCCGAATTTCGCTGTTAAAAAATAATGATAATTGACACACATTTGTCTACCGGCGGTGTGAAATGGTTTATTCTGCACAACAGTTTTCGGATGATTTATCATGCACGATTTATGTTACGTCTTCATTTGCTTCTTCACCGTGTCTATATAGGTATATGTAATATGCATACGCTTTTAAACGATAATATTATAATATCTGTAATATATATAAATTTATATGTACATACGTTGTACAATATATTCTTATACATTTTTAGCATTCGACGTACAGTTTAGAGCAGCTTCTTTAAAATAAACTAAAAGAATTTTTTTTATGCCTAGCTAGAACGCGCGTGTTTGAGCTCATTGAATTCTTATATTGCGTAGGATTCCGTTTTCTTTTTTCATTGCGCAGTGTCTGTTGACTGTGTCCGTAGGTGTCTTTGGACAGATTCACTTACGTGCATACATACACATATTTATTATATATATATACAAGTATAGCTCACGTCGCGTTTAAGTCACCACCGCAACTATACAACCTGTTGATGGTATATTATATGTACGTTGTGGTGTTGTCGCGACAATATTTCGGTCTTTTGTGTTTTTTTTTGTCCTGTATTATAATAACGACCACGAAAAAAAAATAATAAACGATGTGATGATGTACCTATACGTCTTATACATTCACGCTTGCATTTGGATATGTGTGACGTATATTATATTAAATTTACCATACGGTATAACATTTTTAATTTATACTTGATTGGTTAAACAGTATTCTAAATTATCATGTTGTTGTACGTATATATAGTATAATATCAATATTTACCTATATATTATTCCTTCAAAAATCTGTAAAATTCGGCCATTTTAACGAGTACAATGTTACTAATGTTACTGTTGAGGGATTAATATAACTTTGCTATAATAACTTTTTTTTCAAATGGAAATTCGTTATTCAGGTTATATTGGTTTGCGGTAGGTACCTACTTCTTGCGTGTCTAATGTTTATCCATATTTTGTTTAGCCAAATATTAATCGTTATATTTGTATCTTATTATCGTATTATATTAATATTTTATAATTTATAATAGTAGGTACCTACATGTGTGTTGATAAATACTTAAACATAATATAAATGTACGTTTATTTTACTCGTGTATATTACTTGAGATTTCTTTATTTAAAGTTAGAGTTTTTTTTTAATAATTTAAACCATTTGATAAACCATTTAAAAATGTAATATATTTTATTTTACTTATTATTAATTGGAAATAATAAAATATAATCCCGAAACGTATAAATACTAGTTCGTTGATTATTAGTTGCAAAAGTTATCGGACCAATAAGGTTCTTTACTATTGCTACTATTCATCATAATACATATTATTATGTATACGCTATTTTAAATAAATTACACAAAATAATGTTCTCAAAGATGACTTATAATTATTTTTAATTAGTTTCTAACTAGTTATTTGTTAAAATAAGTTTATACTAAATACCATACTAATTATATCATCTTAAACAAATAATATTATCACCATATAATGTTTGTACACATAGTATGTTATATTTTTCTATCGTAATTTATATATATAGGCCGTTCGAATAACTATATTTGTGATTAAATCGACACATTAATTAAATTTTCTTATACAATTTATTTTAAGTGTTATATTTGTATTATTGTATTACTTACGTTTACACTAGTATGTATAGGGTATAAGTAATATTACAAGTATATATAAAAGCTTAATTTTAAAGTATTAATAAAGCTTCAGAAATTACTGTTTCTCCAGGAGCGTTCTTCAGATCCTTACAGATGTTTATCAAATGTTTTATTGGTTAAATAATTAGTTGATTCTAACACGTTTAATATATACAATTGCCTTGCTGGAGTTTACTGGTATATGAGATGCTTAATTCACAAAACAATTGGTAAATTTATTTATAAAAATAACGAATGTTGTTAATCCTATATATTATTATTACTCCATTGTGTATTATATTCTATATATAAATATGAATAAAATATTCATCTTAATTCTAGTTTTACTCATCATCTGTAATAGTTCTGTACAATTAAAAACTTTCTATACTTAATTTAATAACTGTATGAATAAAATGGATTGAAATGGATTTAACTTTTCCATTTCAATTCTCATTCCATGAAATTTGTTAGAACTTTAAAATTTTATAATAACTATTTTATCTAATAAATCCTAAGTTTATTTCTTTATTTATAGTTTTTTAATATTAAAATAATTTATTTTAATTACATTATAGATCACATAAATGTATCTATGATATATCGAAATAAGCTATAACTATATACTTACTTATTATTATTATTTATTTTTTTTTTGATTCATAGTTATGATTTATAAAGTTATAACAATCATTCAAACATGTAAGAAAAAATTATTGTTATTATACTTTATTTTTTTCTTATATATAGGTATATATAAACCAACCATACTCAATTCAAATTTCTATTTTAGTCTATAAATGGATAACTGAGCAATGAGAAAGTTATTTATAATATTATGAGTTTTAGGTAGTGTCAAAAAATTAATGAACTGTAAAAATATTCAATGTCATTAAGAAAATTGAGAGAAAATTTTATTTTCTATAAACTTCTTGAAAATAATACAATAATATATTAAGTATAAATCATATTATAAATGTATAGGTACTATTGTCAGTGCTATAATATAAATTTAATTTTAATAAAAGTATAATATTATATTACATATAGATCGATAATTTTTAACTAACTTATAGTGTCACTGATAAAAGACATAATATACATATTATATAGGTACGATATATACGATCGTAGATTAGATACAACACAGATTAAGTGTTTCACATTTTGAATTTAAAATTTTAGTATTACTAAATATCCATTTGGGTTATTACTAATAATCCAAATATGGCTTAGATCAAAAATTGAGGAAATAAAATACGTAAACTTAGATAAGAAAATATCGATTATGACTATGGTTAACATTACTTCACCAGGGTTCAAAAAATAATAATTTTTTAATTTTTGCTAATTTTGTTATGCATATTTTAACATTTTAGTGCATATTTGGTTGTTGGTCTCTATTTATTACAGAAATTATGAGATATTTACCGATAAAAAGTGTTTTTAAAGTAATGTCAAGTTTGAAATATTAATGAAATTATATAATGTTTTATTATTTTTTTCTAACTTTCAAATAATATGTTCAATTTATTTTCAAAAATATTATCAAATGTGTAGGTAGGTATAAGTATGAATGTTTTTATTTTTTTTTTTATTTTTACTATCTATCCCTAAAATTGGTTTAAAAATGTGTACATATGGTAGGTATTATATATAGTCATATAGATCAAATGGTTTCTAAGTAGTATTTAATATGCTACATTTAAGTCGATTTTATCAACGGTAATATAACATATAACCAGTAAAATGTAGGTAGGTACGTACATTTTACGTTTATTTATAAACTTACTCATCTTATGTTTGTAATGATTATAGTTATTAACTCAAAGTACAATAGTTTCAAAATCTATAGTATAAATCACTGAAATATCTTTAATAGTATGTATTGTTATATTTAGTTATAGGTACCTACATTATTATTAATACCTAATGTCATATATATTAGGTATATACAGTGCCGGATCTAGTATATTTTTTACCTGGGGCAAAGTATAAAATTAGCGCCCTCCCCTTTTGTTATGCCCAGAATTTGGCACCGTAATTTGGCGCCCCCGACCAAAACTTCCAGGGCAAGTGCCCCGGTTCGCCCCCCCTAGATCCGGCCCTGGGTATATATATTATATAATGTATATATTTAAATATTAATAAATAGCGTTAGGTTTAGATTACCATTATTTTATTATAATATGAATATGAATATGAATAATTCATATTTCATGTATTTTGAGTACGTACCTACTGTAATATACCGATGATTAGTAACTATGTAAAATTAAAATAATTGATAAGTGATATTATATTTTAATATTTTATAAATTAATTAACAGAGGATAACAGATTTGTCAATATAACAATACTGAACACTTCATGATTAAAACTATAATAATAAATCATTTGTTATAAACGAATAATAAACATTAACAATATAAAGGTGTAGGTACTATATATTTTGTTTACGTTGTAACGCAGCATGGGAGCGAACTGTTGCACAATAATTACCCTCTCATCACATTAACAATACTCCGAGGGTTGGCAAATGTAGTTTTAGTTTAAGTGACATTAGATTCAAATAAAAATTATTGTTAAAGAAAAGAGGGATCTGTGTATCAAGTGAAATAAGATTCTTTTTATTCTATTATTATAAATAAGTCAATATTCAATGTTAGGTATAAAAATATTGTTTATTTATGTCTTTCATCAGATAATTGCATTATAGATTTAAGTGTTCAACATTACATACATAAATAGGGCACCCGGTAAAGGATAGAATAAATAAAAAATAAATGCACAAAATAAATACAAAAAACAAAATACAATATGTTAATAAGTGACGTAGTTGCGATGGCTATAATAAAAACGGTATTGTTGCGGAACTAGAAGGTTTTGTCCATAGAAATGATTCAAACAAACCTTGAACAATTTTGATGTGTGTTTATTTTGAACGTAAATGTCTTTGATCTTGAGTAGTAATTGTTGTCAAGTATTATTATAAATAATGGGAAAATGCCATTATTATTTTTGATAACGATAATATAATATATTGTATTTTATACCTAAAAACACAAATGTATTTGTTTAAAAAGTTCTAATAATTATAGATAGTTTTAAGCTTATGTTTTAGTACCTATATATTTTTATGATTCAGAGGTGTTCAAATATGCATATGAAATCATTATATTATATGGAGATATAACCTAATTAGGTTGTATGTGCAGCAGTGTCTTGTGTAAATATAATATATTAATCATTAATCAAGAAGATCCACGGTATGGTTTATTATAAAGTACAAATATATAAAATTATGTATGACACCTGTAGTGAAAGGAAATATTACCCATGCGGCCATGCATTAAATTAACGCACAAATTTATTATGTACAAAATGTTTGGTTTAATATATCTTTAATTATATATATTATTGTGATGTAGAAATGTATTACAGCTATTGGCATGTTACCCTTGAACGTAAAAAAATATTAATATATAAACCGTTATATTCAATATTGTATGAATATATTTTTTAATTGGGTTAAATTATTGAGGTATAGTTTAATCAAGCCATGACTTCGGTATATTTGTGTGCTTATATTTATAACTAAGTATTTTAAGCAGTTATAGATTTTCGTTATATTTTTTTATATACAAAAGGTAAGTATTAGTATTATATTATAGGTACCTATTGGCAATTAAAGTATACGGCGCTTATAAAATACGTTTTCTTACATGTGGACCATGTAAGTAGTAAAATATGTTTTTATATCTATAGTATTTGGGTGTATCTATTAAACCATAATGTTTCCTATTTTCACACATCACAGCGCCGATTCGTATAAGTATAGGTTATAGGTACCTTCTTCGTCTATTCTTGTAGTTGATTCTAATATTAACGTATATCACATTTCAATGATTTGTTTAGTTGAATAATTTAATATATAAATAAGTACATGACTTCACATAAAAAGTAATAACGAAATAATTGTAAATTATTTTTGTTGTAAACAACATATATTATATATACCTATATATATAGATATTTAATAATTAAAATATAACTTTAATGGAACTACAATATTTCATTAAATTAACAATTTTAATATTGTTGAATCAAATGAGTTATAAGTAAAATTATATACTCAATTATGTACCTACCTATATTTATATTGTATCTGTAAAATTATTATAATTTATTTAACTGTTATAATGTGTGCAATAATACAACAATAGCCAATATCATAAAAAAAAAGAATAAAAATATTAAATTATTGAAAAAGACTTATTTAGTAATTATTATAGTTGAAAATGCATATACAAGCAATAACTTATGTTTTCGATAAAAATAAAGTACGTATGGTAATATCTACTATATAAACGTATAGGCTTTAATTTTATTATTATTAAATATTTCCTTGTCGGCAGTGACTATTAGATTATATTATTATATATAATATTTGTACCATTGTAGTGGAGATGCGGCACACATAAATATGCATAAACATAATATATTATAATATTAACTTATATATATATATATATAGACACACAAACATATTCGCATCGGGTATAATATACGATAATATTACTATATAAGTACGTTTATAGCATAATATATTTTATTAATTTTCAACCATGAAAGTAGATTTATGGCCAATAAGAAGGGACACAGTAGCGGTGAAACGGGCGTTAATGACAAGGCCCCGGTGGATTTTTACGATACGATAATGACCAACCTAAAACTATTGCGACTGCACACTTTATTGGCAATTTTTTTCCCTCTCGGCAATTGCAGATAGCCACCGGTGCGCGTTCCATTGTCGGCAGACACTGATTTTACGACTGTTATGTGGCAACACCGACACACCACGTGCGGGTAAATTATGTATAATATATATTATTATATTATAAATATTAAATATACTTCACCGCAATGACTTATATTATTACTATCCTATAACTCATAGTAGGTACCTACTACAATTTATGTTCTGGCCCAATCGCATCGGTAGTTATAATTTTATTTTGCACCTAAAAGTAATGATCACTTTGTTTAGTTATATTAAATTATTATAATATTGCGTACAACAAAGTATATTATGTAGAATATTACCTATATTATATAATAATATATATATTTATTATTTTTTTACATATATTTCATATAGGTAAGTTTCGAATTACCATTCGATACACGGTTATTGAAGTTTTGGACAAGAATTATCTAATTTAAAATTGTTCAAGACAAATTGTACCATATGGTGTACATTACACAGTGCTATGATATTCACATATAAAATTAATCATAATGTAACTATAGTTTGTTGTACGATACACCTACATAACTGTATATAGCATTTTATTAATAAAATTGATTTAAATATTATGTGATTGTGGTTAGGATCGTTAGGAATAAATAATAATATATTATTTATTAACATTGTAACTTCAAAATTATTAATGATGTATGTTCATATTATTTCCTCTTTAAAACAATTTATTCATTTACTTTGTCGATATAGGTACTCATATTATATACATATATTGTATGCGAACAGTTAATTAAAACTAATAATATGTTTATTTTTAACATGGTGATTATTTAATATAATATAATTTATGTATATTTTACTTACATTCGCTTAATTATGGTGTTTTGTACTAAATAGTATATTCTAATAGTACGATTTCTACAATAACCAAATAATGTAGGTATATTATTGCACTTTGACTTAAGCTAAAAATAAAAAAATATATATTATTTCTATCGTTCTATAGATATTGTACTTGAGTCTGCTGAAATATTCGTCGTCGTCGTCTTGCGGATGACGAGTCTTTTAAAGAATATTTTGAATATATTTATTATATATGTAATATGTATATATACACTCACACATATAATAGTCGTTGACTCGTTAACGATGTGAGAACGCGATTGTATTGTATACCTAAGTATATATATATATATTTTTTATGTAATGGAATTCGATAAAATAACATTTAAGAAAAATATAAAATAATAATATTCGTTGTTCCCATTCATATGGTGGTAGTGTTGACTGCGATGTGAGATGTGGCGGGAGTACTGTCGTACAAAAAAAAAAAAAAATGTCAAGTGCACGTCATCGGAACAACATACTATGTATACCTATATATATATATATATAAGTACTTGCTATATCTATATGTATAGTGTTTACATACTTACTGCGTTACACAGTACACACTATACACACACATACACACACATTGCGTGCTTGTGTGATTGAACGACGAGTGGGGTTGGTATAAGAGAAAAAATCAAAATAATAATAATAATAATAAAAAAAAAAAATATTTCTTTTTTTATTAATATTCAGAAAAACTCCCGGCATTTGTGCTACAGCCTGTTATACACCACCTATACCACCGCCCTGCCGTATCCCGCGTCAACCCCCCCGCATTGTGATGTCTAGAGCGGGATGCAGTCGGTGGCGGTTGTCGTCTCGGTCGACCGGTCGGTGTGCGCACGGGGGCGGGTCCGTGCACCGTAAAATGCTGGATTGGTCGACCGGCCCCCGCCGAACAACAATCGACAGCCGGCTATAATATAATATAATATCATAATATACATATATATATATATTCACCTAAGTCGCGCGCGTTTTAAAAACAGCCCTTGCCGATTATATTATTATCGCCGTCGCCTTTATACACGTATATAATATAGAGTGTATAGGTTTGTGTATGTGCTATATGTATATAATATAATAATATGTTGTAAGAGAGAAAGAGACGGACAGACGGACGGTCTGAGACGTGGCGACCGACCTTTTCATCGTTGATTAATGATCAATCGCATCGGGTTTTCGAACGAGTGTAGCGTGTCTGTGTGTTGCGCGCCGCAAAAAAAAAAAAAAAGAAAAAAAGAAGGCGAAATCCTTTCCTTTTACTCGTGTCGCCCCGGCGACGGCGACCTTTGATCCCCCGCGCTCACTGTCCCAATGATTTATTATTATGCCGCGCACACGAACACACACACGCATCACACGACACTGCACATAATACAACACGAAAACGGCGTGGCGTCGGCATGTCCAACAACACTAATAGTATATACGGTCCACATAACGCGTGTATTGTGTCGTCGTCCGCCGCGGACAATCCCGCGAGACGTCCAAAAAAATATTGTTAACCCGCCAAACGCGTCTTTTTCACGTATATCTACTGCAACCCGCAGTCAATACGTGCTTGGATGATAATATGTTTAATATAATATTATATGTTCGCGCACCGCAAATATAGTATTATAATGCGCATGTTTTGCGCGTCACCTGTAGTTTACGGCTATATAGGTACCTAAACATATTATTCATTATTCATCTTAAAAGGGCACGTATACTGCTGCTGCATATCTCTCTTAAGTAACAATGTAAAATTCCACTAAGCAAAATCGCAATTTTCGCTACGTCTGGGTAATTAATATTAGGTTAAGCACTTATTTTCAAATTTTTAGAAGATGAGAATAGACCTTATACAAGCTTAATAAAAAAATCTAACCCAATATTTTTTATAAAATGTCCGACGAAGAAGTTACAGTGTTTTACGTTTTATATACCTTTTATCATGCGTGTTTACGCCACTGTATTACTTCTATATTTTGGATACCAATTTTTACGGGATATAGTTTTATCTATAGATATTGTTTGAACCATGATATAACTAACAGTGAATTATAATAATATGCTTTTAGTTCTACCCTCCAAATTGCCTGTATATAGTGACTACTAAATATTTACATACAACTTCTATAATAGTCTATATTCAACGTATTTTAAGGGTTAACATTTTTAGAAACATGATAATGTTGATATTTGTATATTATGTTTGGGTTATATGTAATGTTTTTCGTTTGAAAGAAAGAGATCGAACTTCAACCGAGTATTGAAATAACAATACATTATTGTGTAATGAAAAATAATAATAATTAATACTGTATTAGGTACATTGAAGTGGACCTATTTAAACTATATTCAAAAACATTTTAATTTATTTGTATTAAATTAAATGATAATTTAGTTGAAAAAATAATAATAATAATTACTGATTTGAACATTTGAGGGGTTGTAAATTTAAAAATTGCTGTGCCTCGACCAAAAAAAAAAAATTTTACATGCCACTGGTTAGTCGTAATACTATATAAGCAGTATAATAGGTATTCGCAAAAAACGGTATTAAGTAAAATTGATATTATGGGTAAACTGTATTGGAATAACGTATAAGCAGGTGGGATATTAAATAATCGTTCTGATCGAATCTATTGTTCTTGGCTTCAACACATATAAAACATTATGTTGCGTACCTATATACAGTTTTTTATTATTCTTATAGGTACGTTTTTTGAGCGACTTTCGCGTGGTTTTAATGATTTTATTACCGATAGTATATCTGTTGTCATTACTATATATATTATATAGTGCTTATTAATATTATTATGTACCTATACTGGCTATACTTAATCTTAATGTATACAATTGCATGCAATAAAGCCCAATTTGTTCATTGCACAACGGCGATAAAGCGCGGCGGCAGTGGTGCTGCGACTACCCGGAACTTTTTTTGTTTTCGTGGCCGTACGATCGGTGGGAGCGCAAAGAGAAACGGAGTCGGTCCGTCAGAGGCGGGCAGTAGATGCTATTGCCGCCGTCGTCGTAACCTTCGCCGCCGACCGTGCCCGGGAGATGGACAGTTCGTGACGAGGTGTCCGGTAGCTCGGAAGATATTTCATACATATTTTTTTCGTCCGTTCCTCCTCTGCGTAATGTTGTACGGCGCGTGCGTTCATACCTATAATTTAATATAATTTACCGTAATCGCAACCAATACCGATCGTACGTTTTTTCATCAATATTTTATTATTGATATTGTTCACTATACAGCTATTATAATTGCATGCCATCATAATATATAAATATAATCATATTTATAATATTATATATATTATCATATGCACAATTATTGTATTGTATGGATTAACATGTTAATCCATGCGAAATGATATCCGAAAACGTGTGCCGGTTCGAAGAGGTTCAGCCGTTGGCGTTTTGTAGGAGATTTGATTTGGCTGATTGCAGTTCTCAAGTAAGCGCGCACTGTCATGCTATATATATATAAGTATAATGAGTATTATTTTATTTAAAAAGTCAGATTCTCACGATTCGTGATGTATTTGACAAATATTCCTTATTTGCGATTCGTAATTTTCCCGCTGAGACATTAAAATTTCTGAAAACGTCGTATTTATTATACAGTATAAGAGTGTATAATGTGTACGTTAGTTGAAGTCTCTCAAAATTTTCTTTTGATGATGATGTTCTATTTCTTACTAATATAATGATTATAATGATTTTGTTATTAAATTTAATAGTTTTATAGCTTACTAATTACTATATAGTATTTTAGCTAATGAGATAAATAATTTTATAAAAATACGTAATTTACACTGATTATTTGTTGTTGATGTGCACTTAACCCGTTATAAATAGTGTAACTTATAACTATTATATGTATATTATATACCTAGGTATAATAGTAATGGTATACTTTTTAAAAATTTCGATTGACTATAATTGATTAAAGGTTAGGTTTAAACCTAGTGTTCAAATGATTGTTTCGTGATTGATTAAACATGATAATTTAAAGAATATGAGTATAGTTATAATATTTTTATTATTCTGAAATAAGAGGTACATAGGTATATATATTTTAAGAATGGTTGTATTAATTTAATATAATACTAGCTATTTAAAATTGTAATTTATATGGTATTGAAAATGCGAATTGTAGTTATGTATAACACATTTAGTAACATATACGTCATAATCCTTTTTGAAGTAAAATATTATATATATACATGAATGAATATGAAATTCGTAGGTATACCTATATAAGTATATATTAATATAGTAATATAATTGCACAGATATACGTGTCTACATAAATAATACTTGGATATTAAATTTGTATGTATATAGAGGTATACTGTATAGTTATGTTACACACATTTATTATAGCTATAATAGTTTATTATACTAGTCATAAAATTTTAAAAATTAACCCATTATTATAATGTTATACTGGTATTAAAACATAGATTTTATAACTACGAACAATATTTTTAGAAACACGTAGATCTTTATCACCATCTTGCCATCTTCAGCATAGTTGTTTGCAACATTGTATTATATTATATTGGTTCAGTTCCTTATCAGCCCTATGCAGAGGTGCAAATTGCACAAATTATATTTTATTTACCCTCTGTTAATTCGTATCAATAGTACTGTAAATCAAGGTACATGTGATAAATAGAGACAAGAAATAGTTTAACAACCATCTAGATTCTAGGGAGTGACGTTGGAGAGCGGGTAGATTTATACAAGCCATATATGTATATTATATGTATTATATTATATAATCAACCACTTAGCCAATTTTTATTTTTAAATGACATAGATAATAAACTGTAGCTTATGTTTACACGTATTATACTTTTATAGGTATATATTTTAGTGGTTTATTGACGAAACATAAGATTTTATATATGTATATATCCGTGTTTTGATAGTCGGTACTTGTTGTTATTGCGGTATCACAGCATTAAATATTTAATCATATTATGATCAAATGCTTTGAACGTGAAAAACGCGGTTTCATATACTTAAAAATCTAATAAAGTCATACCGAAACAACAGCACGATTAACGAATGTCGAAAGACGCGCGTATATGATTATTATATTATTTTTACTATTATTATTATCATTAAATTATCATCATTAGTATTATCATTGTTGCTATAAGGGATACGGGGCACATGGGTAACGTGTATCGGTCATTAAACGAGGGAGGCGTTGTGCAGTTAAAATACGTGCACGAGCTCCGTTGTCGTTGTCGTCGACGTAGAAGTGTGTTCGCGGTGCGTTCTGTATGCGTTTTATACAACGCCGCTCGCGGTTAAGTCATATTATTAATACATCGGGAGACCTTAAATTACACGTAATACTATGCTGCGGGCATGTATATGTGTGTGTATGTTCGTATGTGTATTGTGTATATAACGCGTGTCTATTAAAGTAATTAGGCTTTGCGTGAACGGGTCGGCCACAGGTTTTTTTTACATCTTTCTCTCTCTCTCGTTTCTTTATTTTTTTAATTTATAGTCGGCCGTCCTTCAAACGGCTGCCGACCCGCCTGCCCGCGTTTATTTGATCTACACAATTTTCCAAATTATATACGCCCCTTAATAAGTCTCACAGTCAAATTCAAATAAGGCGCCGCCGTTGCTCTATTTGTCAACGTGTTCTACCGGGTTGGGGTGCACTCACACGTCAAAACGTTCACTTGCATACGTGTATTTGTTCGGGTAATTTCCCATAATAATATGATATTATGGAATTACTGCACATACGTAGTATTCAAATTATCTCTCTGAAAAATAAGTCTGAATTATTGCATTCCTAAACAATCCATAATAGTATGTATACTATATAGTATATACTTTGGTAGCTGTAAGTAAATAACTTGTGTATTATTCTCGAACAATAACAACGGCCTTCAAATGTAATTATTATACCAATTATAAAATTTGATTGACCAAATAAATTTTTACCGTGCCAATAATAATATATAATAATTATTTTTAGTAATGCTTGACAATAATAAATTACTTTGTAGTTCGTATTGTATAGGTATATATTGAGATTGATGACCAAAAAAATCGTCGATCAAAAATCACATAATATTCTTTTACCTTTATTGGTTAATAGAAGTTAAGTGCTTATTAAAATTTACTGTGACTATCCTTATAGATTATGTTACTTTCAAAAGTTATTTATGTTAATGAGACATATTTAGACGTTTTAAAAATTGTACAAAGAACGAGTATATTAATTATGATCGTATCTCGTAAAAAAAAAAAAAGATTTAAAAATTAGTTTGGAAAAATGCTTAGATATAAGTTATGTTTGTTTTTATTTATTAAAAAAGCATCAGTGGTTAGTTAGAGTAAAGAGGACAGACTCCCTTTAGTAGGTAATACGTAGGGAATAACTTAACTCTAGTTACTAGTTATCATGTAAATAAGTTACTTCCTAAGAAATTGTATGATGACATACCTAATCATTTTATTCTATAATTTATTTTATACATAATTTAGGTTACCTTATAGTAGTAAAATTACTAAATTAGTCGTTATTTTTTTTTAAATTAATTTTAAGAACCAGTTGATAATAATATAGGTATATTTCTAAATATATTTTAAAAAGTTATTCTCTGATGGTATATTTATGCAGAAGCTACATAAATGACAAAAATATTTTTTTTTCTTTCTAATAAATTATAATTTTAAAAATCTATTGTTATTTAAAATAAAGAATAAAGTGTGTGGAACAATGTTATATAATTTAATATTGTTGAATGTTATAATGTTATTACTTGCTTAATGTATTGTCAACATAACTTTATTATAATAATCTCCATATGTTTCAGTAATATTTTTGAAAATATAAATATAAAGTAGGTAACTTTTATTCTAATAAAGCTTATTTTTAACAGCTGAAAAGTTATGTAACTTGATCAAAGGAAAAAATAAATAAATTACCTATTTGTTATATCGATTGATATTAAATATTGTTATTAATTTTATAAAAGCTTATAACTTTATAAGTTATAACTAAATGATAAATTGAAATACAAAATAACATAACATACAGAGACTGTTACGTGTTTATTAGTTAATAAAAATATTCACTTTAAACAATATATATTCTGATAAAATACTTCCTTTGGGGGGCCCTTTTACTTAATTATTTTTATTTATATATATACTAGTATATGTATAATTATTTCTATTTAATAAACATATTGTTTAATATTATGTAACAGATACCTAATATACAGATTTTGAAAAAAAATATATTATTGATTTTAAAATATAAACGTGTAAAATGAATAGGTTATGGCTAAAAAAAAATTTGACTGAAACTAACTTTGTTCGGTTTATTCATGTCCATCATCACAAACACATTCAAAAACGTGCAGCAATGGCAATCGGAATTCTCTCTTTACTTCGTTAATAAAGGAAATATATTAAACTGTGCCGAAGAAGACCCTATAAAAAAAATCTTCGTGCATAGTTTAGCGAACACGTGAACTATCTACGTTATTGTTATACTGTCTGTTAATAATTTTTTTATTTTTTTACGATCATCGATTGACATTGCCTCGCTGGTTGCGCAGGCAGGCACCGACCAAAGCCGTCTGCTGCTCCAAACACACCGCGCATTACCTACACCGGGAGCATCATATTATACGTATAAGTATAATATGTACGTCGTACACAACTATATTGGGAACCAATGATGGCCAGAAGGTCTGATAGGTAAAGGCATTCATATAAATGCCACTGAGATTATGATTTATTCGCCTGATGTTGTCGGGTGCCTCGTAGAAATTATATGGGCCTCTCTCGCATTCAATAATGTTCCTGTCCGACAATATAATAATGACCGCAGCAGCCGCGCGTAATAATAATTATAATGATAAAGTTACC
The DNA here is from genome assembly GCA_009835225.1 of Aphis craccivora. Lineage (NCBI taxonomy): Eukaryota > Metazoa > Arthropoda > Insecta > Hemiptera > Aphididae > Aphis > Aphis craccivora. The sequence continues at coordinate 14,922 of VUJU01001377.1, read as the reverse complement.
TGTTTATTATTATGATAGCTGGTGAAGCGGTCGGTCGTTTACGGTGGTGGTGGGGCGGGGACGACAACGACGACTGAGATATACCGGCAGTAATAATACTATGACTATATTCAGTCTCACTAAAATCCCAGTAAAAGAAACGAAAAAACAATATAACTTATTAACATGATGACACACTTTACGCGTAAAGAGGATTAATTGCGATCCCCCTCCCTCATTTATTATACGAGCTTATATAGTTTAGAACATTTTGGTACCTATAACTATATAGTAAAATACTTGCATACTCGTATAATATGTACATACCTTTTAAATACAGAGGGAAACGATGACGACGATGTGTGTATACGCGTCCTTAAAAATGTTAATACGCCATTATTTACCTAAGGTCGTCGAAAAATTACGATCGACCTTGGTCTGTTGTCGAGAGGCAGGCATCAATCAACAAATTCTCGCGTTCGCGATGCCCCATGTATATACCAACAAAATACACACGCTTATAGTTACACACACACACACTTACATATACTGATGGACGTATACCGAATACGCGGTAGTAGGTATATTGCTGTGCGGGTGAGAAAAACATATATATGTACATGAAATTAAATAATAATATATATGTGTCCTGCTCGCCGTCGTCGTGTATGTACATACGCTGAGAAAACTGACTGTTCACACTTCACACAAACTATTACCACCGCCGCTGCAGCATCCGATCTCGCGTAAAAACTTAATTAGCGTCCCACACGGGCCATGCGCGATTTATTTAAGATAATATACCATAACGCGCTAATGACGCGCGCGCAACGGTCGGCGAAGCTAATGGGCTCCGAAGAAAAATAATACACACACACACACACACACACATTACAACAAACAAATTATGCTCTCCGGCCAACAGCTCTTCGGGACCGTAGTCTTTCTCCTCTCTCTTCCCGTGGTTAATAAGGACTTTTTTCTTCCCAAAACGGTGTGTAAAATATTATATTATTACTGAGCGCCGCGAGTGAGTATACAGATACGACCAACGCCGCGTGATTATTATTATTATCGTTGTAAAACTTGACAAATTGCCGAGCGACGGGTTTCACATTGTTCTTAGACCGCGTCCACTAACACACACACACACACACACACACTTTTACAAATATACATGTATATACACATTGTAATAATTATAATAATAGCACGACGTATGTATTAGTCCGTATTGAGCGGCTGTCCCGCCAGCTATTTGCGAAACTCTCACGCGACATAATCGTCGAGCTTTCTCCCCCGGGGTGAGGAAAATCTGTCGATCGTCGCCCACGCTATTGCCCGCTAGTCACTGCACCCGCTATCGTGTGGGGGGATGATATATATATATATACATATATTATATTAGTAGGTACGTTAAAGTAAAAAAAAAAAAAAAAAAAATGTCTAAGCATAGAGGTTATTTATTTTAGTAACCAATGTTAATCTATTGCTCAACGTATATATTATATATAATACAGTCGCTATAGTGATGTGTGTGCGTATATGGTCGCTCCCGTCAAGTGGGCACGAAATTATTTAAGAATTCTATTCAAACGACTTGACGCATCGACCACTCTGACAAATAATAAATAATAATATTATATACGTATATGTGTGTGTCTGTGTGTCCGGGTTAGGGAGGGAAAGGCAAAAAACGTCAGTCACACATTAACGGTGTGCGGAGGCGGAGGACACACGTACATGGTAGTAGCAGGAAGAGCTGTTGTAGTTATGCGGGGAGATCGACGGACGGGCAAAGATAAATATTTACTCAAATATACTTGCCCAGATCGGCGGCCAGCAGGTAGACTTTTGTACAATATTATTATGTGCACTCTGGCAAATGTGTTGACTCCGCGCGTGATAATTATCATAACCACTTGAGACGACGAAATTCACCTCGGAATGGTAAAATAATAATCCCGCGTATAGAAACGTACCTACGCATATGTATAATATATTAAATATATACCATATATATTTATAATATTATACTATTATATAAACGTGCGACTACCTACCACAAAATATTATGTATACTATAATAATATAACATTTATGTATAGCTAGAAGTGCGTTTTTATTATTATTATTATTATATTTTCATTTTCGGAATTTCGGGTCGAGTGCAGGAGTGTATTTATGTAAGTATATTATATATATATAGTCTCATCCCTCACCGGATTCGGGGGCTCTGTCCTCTTATATATATAATAATACATACATACACTACACACTTATAATAATATGCGCATAATAGGCCTACCGTTTTGAATTCAGAAGATGGTTATAGTGTTATTGTGTTATATTTTTCTCTCCTTCACATATATAATCACGCAATCAGCGTTTCGGAATCGAGGGAAACGAAATATGTGCATTTCATCGTCATTGTTGTCGTGGCCCGCCACCGCCGCGGCAGGTCCGTAATATTACACGTCATATGGATGACCGTCGTCGTACCTTGAATATAGCAACTACCTGCTCACGTAGATGAGAATTTTAAAAATATAAAAATGACGACGAACAAAGACTCGAATACGAGAAGTATTCAAGTGGTTGATGCGTCAACAACCCCTTCGAAACGATTTAATTGTACAATACATATATTTGGCATTGCGAGCCATTTACTATTTAGTACTTACTTACCGGACCGGTAATATATTATGCTGCAGTTGGAAAAAATTAAAATGTCAAGAGGATAGTAATCAACCCTTATATAAATCAGTCAGAATATATGGATTATTTGCTATTACATCATGTTTGTGTATATTCGCACTAGTACTGTTGTTTAGATTCATCTTTGTATTCTTTTTTTAATTATGAAATCGTAAACGTTTTGATTTTTGAAATTTTTAAGTACATAAACCTATGTCATTTTATCAAATGCTTAGATTTTGTACGGCATTTGAAGGATAATGTACCTTAGCTAGTGATAGAACAGATACTATAAAATGTCATACTGATTTTATACCGATTTCTATATCATAAGTTATACTTTATATTACAATAATTGATAAGTATAAGTACTTAATAAGTGAAAAAGAAATTAATGTCTGTATTTATTCCATATTAAATGTCTGAAAATTGTCTATGAGTTAATAGCAAGCGTAAATGTAAAGCTGCAGTTTAACAATTAACTTGTAACGTAATAAAATACGGTGTATAATATATTATTTGTGATATTTTTTAATCTGTTCGTAGTTTACACTCGCCTATAAACATTTAATAGCCACATAAGTGCGATAACTAATTTATATTAATCACATAAGGAAGGAACGGATTTCTAAGCCAATAAATATATAGCCGATCAAAATGTAGTAAATATTTTTATTGCTCATATTGCTTTCCTCGTACTCATAGTTGGCCAATTCAGGGTTTCTTATAACCATAACAATTATCTGCTGATGTACATAAATATAAATTATTTCTTCATGAAAATAATATTTTTCAAATTTATATTTATTTATATTTAAATACTGGACTAGCCCGCCATTACATAATACGAAGTTCAAGTGTACTAATTAGTAATTACGCATATAGTATCTTACGTTCTGGTAAAATTTATGAAAAACATAAAAAATGTTATTAATTACACAAAAAAAATAATGAATGCTAATTCATCTAGGTCAGTTTAACATTCTAACAATAGAGCGATTGATCAAATATAATATAGTTGTTAAAATTAACACAGAATATGAAGCGAGAAAAGTTTTCAGATACTGAAAGCGAGAAACTCAAAATTAAATTAAAATGGCGTTATGGGGCATCAACTTCGCCATTAATAAGCGTATATGAGTGGAAAGAAATTTTAAATTGCCTGTTTTCTTACAACACATGGTTGAATCATATTATCCCAGATACATAGATAAATAATTATTATTTAATGAAATGATATAATAAACTGTAATATAATGAACATATAATATTGGGGTTTTTACTAATTGTTATCTGATATACCAATAATAATATTATTCAGTTAATCAGTTATATGCAATAAATATACTATCTTAATAACTCACAGTTCTCAATCTCGGATGATTTAGAAACTCATCATATTGTATGTTAGTTATGATAATATTATAATATGATATTGTAAGTATAATGACTATTGATTTCTTTTGTTTTATACCTAATAAGTTAATATCAACCATATGAAAACGTGAAAGTTAAATTATTGTCAATGCTGAATATTGTATCATGTAACGGGTTTGCTGTATACGTGTAACATATTTAAACAATTATAATTTTTGTTCTGTTACATACAAAAACGTGAAATAAATATTATAATTATTGTTTTAGGTTGAATTAATATTAATCATAATTATCTAAAAACAAATATCTCATTAAAATTAATTTTGATCTATTCAATAATTTATTAGGCATGTTATTATGGATGTTATTTATTGAGTTTACCTATACACAAATATAAATTTACTTTTTTCTTTTAAGTGTACTGAATTTTATTATAAGACATAAACAAGCCGAACATATGAACACGAAAACTGATAGCACCGTACTGGATTAAGTATATAATATTGTTTAAACGTTTTATCATGATTTAAGTACCTACTTAGATATTGTATCTACAAAGTACAATTGATATTTTATCAAAGCACTTTATTCACTCAAAGGTAAATAATGTGTAAATTACACGGTTAATGTACAAAATAAACGTTTTACAAATAATATTTTTAATTTATCCCATAGGCATGGGTAGTGTTCACATTATCCGATTTTCGTACTTTACCTGTAACACGTACACGTTACCTTATATACGTAATGTATTATTTTCGAATAATGAATTATTAAAACGACAAATACACCTTTACAAAATATGGTGGTGATTGGGGTTGCCACCTTTATAAGATAACAGTCCCGGAGACAGGACAATTACCTATTAGCAAAAAAAAAAAGGCCAAAAAAATTATTAACTAAAAAAATACAATATGTATTGAAAAAAAAAATATTTAGGTATAATACTGCAAATACTGCAAGTTATGTTTTGTAAAATAATATATATGATGGTTTTATGCTGTATATGTTTTATAGGTACTTCTGGTACTTCTGGTACTTATTAATTATATATTATACATATGTTTTTTAATTAAATTTACTATTTGTATGAATACTGCTCATCTTATGTCGTATGATATAATAGTATTAATTTTACCACAACCAACATTTTTTTTGACCCGGCGAATAATTCACTGAACCCTGAGCCCGTAGATTTATATGTAAAACCCGAGTATTCTGGTGAAACCCGGAGAGGTGGCAACTATAGTGGTGATCGTCATAGTCATTATATACACAATAAACTATATATAAGTTATAACATGTCTTTGTTAGTATACAAATATAAACTTAAAATGGGTATTTTTTTTATAAATATATATATATATATATACACAGGTAATTCTATATACATATCAGCTGTAATTAATTACGAAACTTTGTCGCTTTAGGGCAGGATGGGCTACACGAGAACGGGCAACAGTGGAATGGACCAGCGAGGCTGGCAGGACTTGGCTACGTGCAGCCCCATGTTGGCGTTCCCGGTCGAAGGACAACACCACCACCATCAGTCGCATTATGGTCAGCATCCGTCCGGCGCACTCGGTTACCCGCCCGGGCCCAGCATGTATCACCATCCTCATCACCATCAACACCACCACCAACACAACAACCACAACAGCAACAACAACACGGGAAACGTATTGTTGCAGAACGTAAGCCTCTGCGCGCCTCCGCCGCCACCACCTCCGCCAGCGTCTACGTCCATTGACATGGGCGGAGGCCACTCAACCACGTCATCTTCGTCGTCGTCCCTATCACACTATCATCATCACTCTTCATCGATCGGTACGTTATCTACATAATATACTGTTTCAATACTATTGGCATACTCAATACTCACAATGAGCACTTTGAAAAAACATTTCAATTCATCGATTGTTGTATATTACTATATAATAGGTATGATTGAATTCATTTGGTATAAGGTACGTCTTATTACTCTTATGATGGAAAATATGGTTTAGATTATACTACTACTTTAAGTATGTTAGTTGTGTCACCAGTCACGTATAAGTATTAGTAGGTTAACCCAACAAAAAGTTTCCAAGAACTTACAAAATCTTAAAATTGTATATGCATATTGAATATTCATATTTCTTCGTCATAAAATAATCATCTAAATTCCTTACATTTTTTTCGATGGAGAATTTTCTTGAAGTTGCACAACTTAGTTGTTTATTCTTTGGACGGTCATTTTAATTTTTAATACATACCTATTGTTTTTTTATAATGTAAAAGAAATATGAAATTGTAGGTATATCACTAATCATTATACAACAACTAACAAGTCCAAAATAATGAATAACAACTACAGATACTGAAAATTAGATTTCAAATCAATATTACCTACTTATAATCATTTTGGTTAGGTTAAGTAACCTTTTTGATTTATAAACGACAAAAAACGATTAAAAAATAAACTTGACAGATAGACTTTACAAACCATGATTTGTACATATTGTTATTGACAGTTAAGTTCTATTTGATGACTTTGTAATTTGGACCTATAAAGGTCCTTTATATTTGGAATTTAATAACCTCATAATGACTTGCGATTATTGTATATTAATACGATTTTTAATTATTTTAAAATGTATTACAATTATTATAAATTGAATTATATTATCGACTATTTATTAATTTTAATTTTCGGCTAACCAATCTCGATCCATATATGAACTAACATATAAATAGGCTTATTGTATTTGGATAAAGAAGTATCTAATACTCGTACATTAAAAGATTCAACACGTATTTGTTGGTGTTATAAAAATATTATAATTGATTTTAGGTATTAGCCGTCATAATATGTATATTATGCTGCTGTACTTGTAATTTATCGTTTACTGCTCAATAGGCAATATATAATATAAGTAGTTTAAACTTTAAATACAGGTAGATAGCGTGTTTATTAAATATATAAAATATTATATATAATATAATATAATTATAAATTTTGTGCCTGCCATTGCAAACTCATCGTTATCGTTGTACGTTCAACAAAATATTATTTAATAAATTATAACAATATATAAGTCTATTTTTGTGATACAGGTGTTTCGACCAACTGCAATCTGAGTTCGGCTGTCGCCACTTCGCTTCACTTACCCGGCAGCTCATCCGAACAGCCTCCTGCATTCAAAACAGAACCTCATCAACATGAAATGATGTTTCCCTATCAGGTAATAATCACTTGCATGTGTTCACACTTTCACAGAGTGTATGATAAAAATACCTGTCAAAGCCTCCAATTACCGGCCAAACAATAATAAAAATATTTTTATGAAATTTGCAAATTTCATTCGGTTGAAGCTGTAAAGTAAAAACATTCGTGTCTATTCTTTTTTAAAGCATTTAAAAAGATCCAGAATTTTAAATGCTGGATGATTCTTTTACAAAATAATAAGAGTCATTATTTGAAAATCTACTAATGTTTTTAAAAATATTTTTTTTACATAAATTCCAGTCGAAATAGAACACTATTTTTTTTATATATTAATAGTTATATTTTTTAAGTATTTTACATTTTTAGATTAAAACCTATATTTTCAATATTATTCAATATATTTTCAATTCATAACCATGTTTTAAAATCAAAATAATTTGAGAATTATGTGGTGAAACGGGATACGGCCCAATAAAGTAAAACAAAAAGGATTTTGCCGTTAATCGATTTTATTGAAATATTTACATCCCCTTATTTTTGTTAGTTAGATATATCTGAAAATATTATTTTACTGTTTACTCCTAAAATACAAACTTGATCCATTTTTCTACCAGAAACCATATCCTATACCTATTGAAAATATAACCGTTTTATTTTTTGCTATAAGAATAGTTTTTTCAAATGCACACATATAAAAAAAATTACATATTATTAAAATGCTAGACACGACCTAAATATCTTGATGAGAAGATGGTGATATATAGGTATATATCTATAATAACAGATATAATTATACTGCTTTGACAGTGTAGTGTTCGTAGATTTAGACAATATAATTTTATTATAATATTAGTTATTAACAATATTTGCTATATTATCATACCTAATCTTTCCGTATATTTAGAATCACAATAACGAAATGGCGCCTTCATCGGATGGACTTTTGTCGTCGATATTAAACGATGACGATTTGCAGCTAATGGACCCGTCGATGGGTACAGACGGTAAGAACGCCAAAATCTATAAAACAAATACAGTTTGTAATTTTCGGAAGTTTTCTTTATTCCATAATGTATAGGTGGTATGTACCCGGTGAGGATGATGGACACAGCTAGCAGCTCGGTGCCTTGCAACAACAATACAATGAACACCGCAACCATGGTACAAAACGGTAACGCGGGCGGTGGTGACTCGGATAGTGCCGTCAGCTCGATGGGCTCAGAACGTGTGCCCTCGTTGTCTTCGGACACCGAATGGATGGAAACAAATTCAGACAGCGGACACAATGATGGGTACCCGTCGCATTCTAACCAAGAATATGGGTAAGTTCTACAAGTTATCTTGTTTTAAATGACGATGATTTCTACATTTCTGATTTTGTTATGTTTGTATATTTCATAATATATAGTTTACAAAATGTAATAGAAGAAACTGACTTATTTAACTTTCAACAACACTTACTACTAGAATTAACGTGCTATACATAGCATACCATTAACTGGTAATGCCACGTAGGTGATTACTAGAGATAAAAATCCGTTTCACCATTGGCGTAGCTAGACAATTTTTCTTGGGTAGGCCCGATATTTTGATAGAATAAGGATTATCAATTTATATTTTTATTAAATAAAAAACATGATATAAAACATTCATTTTTGGAGAAAAGTGGGTAGGCCCGGGCCTACCAGGCCTACCTGCTGGCTACGCCACTGTAAGTTCACTGTACTAAACATTACAAATTTGATATTTATATTTAGAGTATTTTATATTACAAAATACATTTTAGATTATATACATATCTTATTGAACAATTAATGTTTAGTTTTTTTGTTAAAAATTAATTTTTATTTGATTGTTTTTATATTGTTAATATAATATAATGTCATAGTTAGAATCTTTTAAACATTTTACAGAATTGTTAGCATTAGATTAAATTAAACTTTTTGATTGAATAGTAGGCCACTAAATTTTATAAAAACCAATAATATGGTAATTGACTGATAGTGGATGTTACACTATCTATCCGTTTGTAACATACCTCGGAAATAGATACTTACGTATTATATTCGTATTTATGGAATTGTGATTTGTGGTCCAGATCGTTTGTTTATTCATCCGAATACTAACGCAGAATTCATCAAAAAGCAAAATCGAATGATATGGTTTATTCACAAAATTAATAAACAGTGTTTGGACGGAGAAACCTAATTCAGTATCCGTTCGTGCAAACATTCCGGACTGTGCGATAATTACTTATATTCATATCAGCTAAAATATCTCTATTCCCTTATTCCGTTGTTACCAAACAGCATAAACAGAGCTTGTATTTTTCGTTAAATTTAATATTATGAGTATTTTGTTCATTAGAAATATTAAATGTTCCAAATATCATCGTACTAATCCTAAGTGTAGTCAGTGTCAGGGGCGGATCCAGAAATTTATCAAAGGGGATGGGGTAATTCAATACGTAATGCTGAATATAACTATTATTTCTCACAAGTCACAATGTAATAAATTTGTATATAATAAGCTCAAGGGAGGGGTAATTACCCTATTACCCCCCCCCCCTTGGATCCGCCACTGGTCAGTGTAAAAAATAAAAATAAAATATAAATTATATTCATAGATAGTTCTCAACTGCACTATATCCATAATATAACATAATATATTTTTGACATTATATGTTATATTCTATAAACACAATATTTCTGTATAATATAATATTGCTACTATAATATTATATGATTTTTTGTATGTTATCTTCAATGTGTAGGGCTTATATAATGAATTAGTTAATTATTATGTTATTGTTTTATTCCAGAAAAATGAGGTGGTTGGACAATTATCTGTATTCTGGAGGTCGTGGTCAGTCGGCTGCTCCACAAAAGAAATATCAGTTGTATGGTAGGCGCCTAACAGATCCTTTATCAGGTACATATTATTAATATTATTAATTTAACAATGTTTAAACGCTTAAGTTCTGTGAAAAAATTCTCGTTTCGTGTTTTTTTTTACCTCTTTATTTTTAGGGACCCCGAACGCTACTGAAACGTCAAGGCCTAATCAGGTCGGTCTAGTACCCGATTCATTGAACCTGCCGTATGATATGTCTGTCAGAGAAGGCATTCCAGTGCCCGGCTCTTCACAGTTTAACCGACACATGGCTGGTGCGTAATTTTAATGTGTTATTATTATCTATATTTATTAATTTAATTTTTATACTATCTCGCACTTGGGTGTTACTAGATAGCCGCGAGGGGCATAAATAAGCTCAGCCCCTCCTCCTCTTCCCACAAAAACAACACTTTATGATGTTAATTCAAATATTTTTTACTCCAGAATATAAAATTAGGTTCCATATTATTTACAGTCCATGTAATATCTCAAATGTTGTTTAAAAAAATTAATTACTCCAATCTGCATACTTGTAGATTTAATTCTTATATTTCAACAAAGCGTTTTTGTCGTATTATACTTATCGTAAAATATTATTTATTTTTGATTTTGGTTTGAAAATTAAGGTTGTTCACGTGTGATGACGCCCGAACACCAAGTGGCTCTTAACCATACGTATGCATTGCCTGTCGAAGGTCCCAGGACACCACGTAACAAGTTCAAGAATAGTAAGAGGAGCGAGGATGAACAACTTACAAGAGACGAAAAGAGGGCCAGAAATTTGAATATTCCTATTAGCGTCGACGACATAATCAATCTGCCAATGGACGAATTTAATGAAAGATTGTCCAAATACGACCTATCTGAAAGTCAATTGACATTAATTAGAGATATTAGGCGTCGAGGAAAAAACAAGGTCTGTATATTGTTGTATAATTATTCATTTTTAATATATTATATAATATACATTGTCGTTTTGTTTTGTGGACATATTTTATTAATAATGTTATTATTTTGTTTAGGTGGCTGCTCAAAATTGCCGGAAACGTAAGCTGGATCAAATCCTCAGCTTAGCCGATGAAGTAAAACAAATGAAAGACCGAAAGTTCAATCTGTTACAAGAACGTGATTACTTAATGACCGAGCGTGTCAGAGTCAAAACCAAATATGATCTACTTTATAACCATATTTTTGGAGTAAGTTACACGATTGATAAACATAATTTCAAAAGTATATACTGTTTAAAAATGGTCTTGATATAAAATAAATTTTAACCGTAATTATTTGTATGTTTAGAGTCTAAGAGATCCTGACGGAAATCCGTACTCACCATACACTCATACGTTACGTGAGCAGCCCGATGGCAGTGTCAGTATTGTACCCAGAAATAATGGTACCCAAACCGACCGGAATCCTCGGTCTAAGCAACACAAGGACAAGTAATCTTGAAAATTACTTAATGTCCGGTTATATTTTTATACCTAAATGCTGTGATAAATACTATGGGTGGTTTAATCACCTCGAAATTATCAGGGAGCCGTGTGTACTTAATAATTTTGCTCAAACATAATATTATACACTTTTTTAAAATTTTAATCCCAAAGACATCAGATTAATTAGATACTCCTTGATAAAATCTTTATTAAATTATTTTTAAAATAAGCTATTATTATGTTATATTTAAAAAAACCTAAAGTTATTTAAATTAACGAATCTTAATTAATTTTTTCCTTTTTTTGTTTTTTTTTTCTTTTGTACATTTGCAAACTATTTTTTACTTGACTCGCATGCAAATATTTCACAGAACAAATATTATGCTCAGTCACATAAGAAAAATTTCTCATAGTTATATGTTGCGTTTTTATTTTTTCATAATACAACTTTGTCATTTCTTGAATAGGGAAACGGATGGTATTGGTTGAATTTTGCGAATTCATTATAATTTATTAATAACTTGGTGATTTTCTATAATTTATTGTAAACTATTTTTTTCTCTAACCACGATGTGTTTAAAATAAGATAATGTATCGTAGTTTCTGGTTTATTAATATTGTATGTAAATTAAAATATATATCATAATATTAGAATAATTTATAAGGTGGTTAAATTTATGACATTTAAAAATCTTTGGTTATAATTTGTATTTTTGGTGACTATTAGGTTGGTGTCTATATTATATTATATATACTGTAATATTATTTATTTTGTAACTAAGAAAAAAATGTATAATTTTTTTGTATAATAATACTTGTATTACGTACAATTTAGTATAATTAACATTTTCAATAATATTTTCTTTTTGTCTCATTTGAATGACTTATTGTTGATTACTATTTAGTACCTATATTTTTATGAACCAACTCGTCATAATATTTAAACTTTTACATAACAATACAATGTGCGTGTGAATTTGTTTTTACCTATATGGTTATATTCAATTTTGAATATAGCTTATAGTATCCATTTTCAAATACGAAATACAACACTTTGTATGTGCCTATTCACTATTCAAAATATACCGCGTACATTGGTTATAATAAAATTACAATAAATTGCTATAGATAAATATTCATTGCAAAATTTACTATAGGTACTTAATAACTATTTCCTATGGAAGAAAATATTTACATTTCCAGATAGATTTTACATTTGTGTGTTTTATGCGTGTGTGTATATAAATACGAAATTTTGTTTAAAAAAAATATTCGATTTTAAATGTTGAGATGGTTTTTGATAAAAATTAGATGCAATTGATACTTTTCAAAAGTCATATAGTACCAGTAATTTTCAAAATAGACGCCAAATGTGAGAATCAAAACTATGAAAATGTTTTCTATTGGTGTAACTCAAACACAAATTATTGTCCAAAATTATATTATTCAAACATTCTTACTTTTTATCTTATTAAATAATTTTATAAATATTTGAAGACTAATATTAACAATTAAATGAACTAAAAATGTATAAATTAGAATAATTTCAACGTCTTAGACTAAAGTCTTCATTAATATACTACAAAATCTTTAAGATTATTATTTATTAATGTTTGTTTATTGTATGTTTGAGATAAACTTTACCTTATATAGTTAGAATACTTAATATCTAATTGTAGTATGGCTATTTCTAAAACTTAATCACACATTTTCACGCATGAAATTCTTCGACTAAGAATCTTTTATAGTGTTTATTTTAATATTATTAATCCATAATATGAGAATGCTGAAGTTGTGGTTTGTAGTGCGGTCAACTGGGTATCGTTCTGTAGTTCATTAGGTGTAGTGTACAATGTTGATCATTATTTTACAAAGGAGTGTTAAATTAGAATCCAATGATAGGTATCATTGTATACAAAAAACGATTCTGTACCTATTGAGATGATTTGTTAGCCTAAGATATATAATATATAAAATATATGTATTTTTTTTTTAAATTAGATGGCGAAAAAAGTGTATTTTGTTTTAAATTAGATGGCGATAAAAGTGTTTTTTGTTTTAATGACTCCAAAATTATATCATGTACAGAAAATACCAATTTAAATTTTAAATATTTTTCAAGTTTCTGTGAATAATAATTTTTAACGAATTTCGTAAAAGTTTAAACTAAGTACTGTAAACTGCACAGTGCTTACTAAAGTTATTGATATACGTACATATGAATCATATGATATATACTATGTGTATCTCAGACAACGATATAACTACGTATATCTCAAATAGTTGATTTAATCAATCAATGTATCAGCGATATTTTCCTGATCCTCCAACAATCTATTGCTACTATAAAGTGTAGGTACAACTATATTTTATAACTATACTATCCAATTTTTAGTTTGTACTAATTAATAAATATAAAATTGTAACTATTTTTCCTGAAAACATACGGGAACCAATTTAGCCATGGTCGAAATACACAAGGTTATTGCATATATACCCCTTCTCTATCAAATATTTGATGATAAAAACAAAAATGGCAGCGTAAAGGGAGCCAATAATAATAATGTATTTATGCGTGGTAATTTTTATGCCAGCGTATTTTTCATGATAAGAAAAAATGTAATTTATGATATTCCCTTACGCAGCCATTTTGTACCTGGTGATAACAATTTTTGTCGATGTGCAATAACCTGTATACTTCAACCATGAATTTAGCTCAAATTAAAAAAATACTATTGTCAAACCGGAACCGATTCGGCCAAATAGGAACCAACTTGGTTATTCTTTAAACCATAGTAGAAGAATCCTGGACTGTTTTGTTAAACTTTTAAATTTTTCACAAAGTTCTAATACCTATCCATTGCGTTTGGGTTTAGTAAGTAAATACTTAAATCAAATATTTTTAGATATCAGATAAATAAACAAACATAGGTAAGTATTCATTGTTTAATCAATGTATATTTTATTAAAGTATTGGACAATCATAATTAATTCGAAATTAAATTTCGAAAATTCTAATTAAAAAGTATTTAGCCTGTGAGGATCTGCGGATTTTTAAGGCCGCAGAAACCACCCATGTGGTTAGGGGAACACTACACACATGACCTACCAGTCGCACTGCGTGTGAGTCCGAGGACCTGGTCAATGGAACTGGTAGGTTTTTTACACGCAATGATGACTGAACACCAAAGATTTAAGAAATTACGGGGGAAATAGAAATTTTAGATTTTTTAACTAGTAATAATAATAATTTAGAGTTATGCAAAAGTCAGGTTTTTGTATTTTACAAAGGCACAACGTGCATAATCAATAATATTAATAATTTAAATATGA
>VUJU01001376.1:1072-58939 GCA_009835225.1 Aphis craccivora | reverse complement strand
GGCAAAAAAACATGTAATAATTGTAATATATTGATAGTATTTTCTAATTATTTATTATTTTAACAATAATTAGTATGGATATTTGAATTTCTTTGTAATTCTGTATAATCTTACATTTTACATGCAATATTATTACTCCGCATTACAATATTTTCACTTTTGTAATTTGTTTATTGATGCAAAACAGCTGTTAATTTTTTTATTTTTAGAAATAAGTATCTACGTTTCTATTTATACTACTATCGATTGGCACACAGTATTTTCTCATGACCGTGGGATACACGTACCTATACATAAGCGGTAACCACTAAAATTGAAAAAGTAATTAGACATTTTTTTTCAATTTATCGCAAACAGGTGTTCCTTGCTCAAATGTGGGACAGCATATAATCGTGATTCGATACTAAAAACATTGATTTAAAACGAGAAGTTCCATAGCCGTTAAAAATCGAACTTCAGAATGTACAATATAATCGCTTATTGCAGACCACGGACGATGCTTGTTTATTCATTCTCCCATGGTAGGTACCGGTTACCATATTTGCCACGCCGAGCAACATATTATTAGAATATTTATTTCCATTTCGTACGTTGCATCGTTTGAAATCAATTTCAAAATTGCATACCTACATGTGAAATATAATCAATAGGTCGAAAACAAACGATAAAAATCGGTCAAGTATAGGTAACCACTCTATCCGTACAATTTCGCCAGTAGGAGTCGAGTGTGAAAAGCCATTGAAAATTGGAATAATGATAGGATGTGTTAAATTTAAATTCAGCGATAAATCATTGAATACTTTATACGATAACAAACCATTCTGAGCAATGACTATCTAACTATTTAGTAGGTGTAACATGTAACTACGGTCATCAAACAATTATTTTAATAATAATATTACAATTTTAAAAAATGTTGGTAACTTTTTTATTCTTTTGTTTCTCCCAATTACTTTTAAAAAACTAATAACTTTTAATTTTTACTTAGAGGCTAAAATTAATAAGTAGATTCTGCAACTTTCTACTAATGGTTTTAAGTGAATAAATCAAAAAAATTTTTTGTTTTTTGTTACTAAAATATGTGTCTGAAATTTTGAACACAAAAATAAAAATACGCACATCGTTGCAGTTAAATTGACTCTGCGCTCAGAATCAAAATTCATTTTAAAAAACATATTAATGTAGTACAATATAATATTATAACAAAAGTTATAATAACTGACGATTGTATTTGGAATGCATTTAGAGGGGAGGGGGTGTATGGGTGTTAGAACACCCCCCCCCCCATTAGCCGTATTTATTATGTAATAATTGTTGTTTTAGTATTAATATTATATGATATAGTATTATTTATTTTATGTGTTTTAGAATAAAAAGTTTTATACAACTTACACATACTTTTAAAAATAATTTTCGTTAATACAATAATTGATATCAATATATGGTTTTTGTTAATGGATATTGTATTGAGGGTGCGGAGTTCCCCATATATCATGACTTTATCAGGGGCGTATTTTAGGGGGGGCATTGTTGAATGTACTCGTAATTCATGTATATTAGGTGCTTTCTTATTTTATTATAATTAATAATTATTTCTTAATCAATGAATCAAAAATTAAAAATATAGTACATATTTTTTTTTGGGCGGATAATGTATATTTATAATAGTTGTTGAAAACCTGTTATCAATTAATAAAACATCGATAACGGACTAAGATAGACTCTGGGACAGGCTGTGTGACTGTGATATCGATGTTAAAAAATTGTTAAAATTGAATAAAACATTCTGTTATTACGATTGTGAATGGACAAAAATAAAATTACCAAAATTAGTTAAGGTTTTTTTACAACTAGTTATTATTTATGACACAACTCTACTGGTTAAAATTACTATCATATTAATTTAATTTTCGTTATTCAGTACCTATTTCTTTATCCAGATAGTCTGATTTAGATATTTAATTATTTGATATTTTTATAAATTTGTCCAACTTTTTTGCTTTTACACTAAAAACAACTCCCTTTAGCTGTTAGCTTATTTCTTTCTGAAAAATGTTCAATGTTAAATTAGGAAAAAACTTACAGGTTTGACTTTATTGAATATTCATAGAAATATACCTATCAACACTATAAAAGTAATAGAGAGATTTTCAAAGACAAACAGAAAATTATTGGATTTTGTTATTTAAATATTGAAATTTGTATTCTTGTTATATTCATCTTTAAATTATTATTATATTATCACATAACTTTATTTTAAAACTACCTACTATTATATTATGTGATCATTATTTCTTTTATATTTATATGTATGTCAAGTTATTTTTTTTGTTATATTGTTGATGTTGTTTACAATAATTAATGTTATTATGGATTATGGAAGTGGGTAGAAATCATTTATTAAAATTTTAAGCAAACGAAAAGATCGAAAAATGTTGAACTGCCAATTTATTTATAGATATGTACAGAGTCGTTTGTAGACATATACTCTTATAAGTACCTATGATTTGAGTTCAAATTTCGCCCCCCCCCTGGAGGAAAAGCTAAATACACCCCTGGACTTTATAAAATGTTATAACACCCCCGTAAAATGAATCTTGAATAAGCCACGGTTGCAGTGAAATACAATAATCACGATTTTAAATTTCTCACAAATGTATCACAACTTTACTATGAATTAAGTTTACCTTATCCATAGCCAGATTCAATACAGCCGAACGCTAATGTTTGTTCAATGATAACGTAAACTTACAACTTTTTGAAATACGACAGATATAATATGTCCAGTACCTTCCATAGATATTTATAATAAAAAGTATGCAAACTGAAATGTCATACACATATGCACGTAGTATTATTATTTTAATACTATTTGCACCAAGTATTATTTCATTATAGTTTTTTTTTTTTTAATAAACTAATAAAATGTATTCTTATAAAAGAATCTTATTACTTTTCAAAAATATTCAGTACCTATAGCTTGTTCCAAAATGTATGGACTTCGTGTAAGAAATTGAATTCAACGTGCTAGTAACAAGTATTTTTATAGACAAATATATTTCATAATCTGACCTATATGTAATTCCTATTTTATACTTAACATTAAATTAATAATAAATAAAGATTTAATCAATATTGAAATTTTTAAATATTTCCAAATATAATCTGTTAAATCTGATAGAATGCGTGAATTATAGACAAATTAGACTAAAAATACTTAAATAGACTAGCTCAATTATTTCAATTAATAAAAAATATTTTTCCTGAGATTGCCAACACCATTAAATGTTCTTCAATAGCACTTTTTTTAATCGTAAGATTAATAAAGGTATTTAATATACAATTTTAGAATTATATATCATAATATTATATTATATTTAAAATGTTCTAAAATGAAAATTTTGAAAAAATCTAAAAAAACGTTGGGTGCAGTACTTATAATATATTTTTACATGTTATATTTGTAATACGATTATAATATATAATGTTATATAAAAATACAAAATAAATTCGTATTGTATACTTTTATGGAAATATAGTACCATATAATATAATAATAATAACAATATGTAATATTGTAATGTGTGCAGTGTGCACACGGTCCTGTATACCACGTTGTCGAAACATGCCGTAGCGGGTGTGTGACTCGTGTCGTGTGGGTCACGTGCGTCCGCGACCGAATTTCGTCCGTCCGCCACTAGTATGTACTTCGTCGGTCGTCTCTCCGCGACCGCGCGCACGATAAAGGTCGCGTGCAACCGACAGCAGTACCCCCCACCCTCTACTGTTTTACCCTACCCAAAACCCGCCACAACCGCCCGTACACGTTGCCGGTGACATTTGAATACACGCGGCGATTACACGCGCGCGCACATACTATTGTCTTCTTTAAACTCTAATCAAATGCACAAAAGCCTATTCCGTCGTCGCCACTGCAACCACCACCACTGCCGCCACTGCGTCAACCGTATACACGCGATTCATATTCACACACACACACACATGAGTAACGGAATATATAAATAAATCCATCGTGTACTACACAAGGGTAGCAAACGTTTTTAACGTTTTTCCGGTCAGGTGAAAAATCGAAAATTCTGTGAACTGTGCAAATAGTCAATATTTTATGATACCACGCTCTGTAATATTATAATACGAGTATTATATATATTGTATCCAAACGTATTTTTAGGAGAATTTTGACGATGATTAAGTTTTTAAGAACATTAATTCATTGTATATTATTTCATCCGTTTAAATAGATTTTCAACTGAACACACGTGGGAAAATTAATAGATTTCATTGTATTTTAAATACATTTTAAATCATTTCAACTGCTACGTATTATTGATATTTTTTTTTCATTTAATAATAATGATGTAAAAATAATATTGCATGCCATTACAATTCGGCTAACGTGCAGACATATTTGATACGCGTGCTGTAATTTCACATCCCTGATAATCGTAGTAATCGTAAATCCAAATGATCGACTTTCTAATATGTATTCCAGCCACTTGTACTGTGTATTATTATAAAATGTACATCGTACATTATTTATATCTGCAATGGCGTCATTTCCGGATTTACTTGATGGGTACAATAAATTTTGACCGGTCTTTTAATAAATAATAAAATACCTTTGTAGTTTATTCCTATCCCATGGTTTTTGATTTTTACAAACCTTAACATAAAAATATAATACGCCTAACAAACTACAGCGCTACTACAATACTGAAAAAAAAACAAAACTATAAATTATAAAAATTAAGTTCATAATGTCGTATTAATTTATAATAGGTATTTATTATAAAATATAATCCAAAATGTATAAAATGACAAACGACCAAAATAGTTTTTATATTTGTCTGTGATGGTGGAAATTAATTTCAAACTATAACAAGTAGGTGTATAGGTATATAGGAAAGTATACGAAGACGACACTACTGCAGTTGACCTCGATTCTAGGTTCGTTCATTTTGTTATTATTGTGTTGAAATTACTTGAAATCCGATTTCTGTATCATTGATTATAAATACAATTATATAGACAATAGATATAATATGATGATATTTAATTTGTCACAAAGACGGGAAAATTTCATAGGAATACATTAAAAGTAGTAATGTTGTGCCATATTTAAAATAGGTATAATACCTACTGTATAAGGTACTAGATACAACAATAATACTATATTGAAAAACATTGAATGTTAGATGACTCATACACACCCTGAGCATGATGAGTATTATCTTATTAAACATCTATGGCCTTTATCCTGCCGTCACATGTCACTATACAAAAAAATAAAACGTCAAGTTATTTTACTTTCTAGTCAACAACGAACCATGTATAAAGGGATATGTGCTCCTCGAGTTAAAATAAAATGCTTATAACTATTCTTTACGTTGAGAGTAATAGATAATAGGTTCAACTTATTACTATAATTATGATTGTTTTAGTATTCATTTTAGTCTATTATAAAAGTTTGATTGTGATTAATTCCTACAAACGAGTAAATTTCCATGTTATTATGTTGCAAAACATTATTTTTGCGCACGCAATTAATGATTCACCAAAATATAATATGTTATACTGCAGTCTACGGAATTTGCTGTCCGGCGAGAGTATCGAAAACGTTGAATATATAAATCAAATACAACCGGAGATACCTGTCACTTATATTGCTTATTAATTTCTGTATAAATAATAACTGTGACAGTTAAAAGATTTTTCCGCACCAAAATCAACTACCAAATAATTAGGAGAGTTATTATATTAAAACGTTTTTATAGGGTAACTCGCGTGAGTTAACATTTTACGAGGCAGAGGGTTAATGTATAACGTCCCGGAGTCCGGACAAAAGTTTTTCCGCAATAATTAATAAAGACGACTAAGCGCGGCAACAGCGATGAGGCCAATTATACGACTACGCGTGGCGAACAGCAGTTTCGAGTTAAACGCCACGTCCACTTAAACGAGTTTTGCTGTCAAATGACGAAAAGTGGCTTAAATATTTTGAATCGACACACGACACTTGTCTATTATCATATAATTTGATTGTCTGTAGGTATATAATTCAACCACAAAAATATTGACATTTTTGAAAATATTTTTCTACATAATTTTAAGCTACTACAAAATAAACTTTTAGAAAAGTTTAATGATATTTTATTGTTTTGTATTGTCATAATTTCTGAAGTTTTTACTTTTTTTAATAAAAGCATATATATTTTTTAAAAAATGTTGCATAAAAAAATTGGTTAGTTAATTATAATTAACAATACATAACTATAACATATTATACAATTACCTGTTTAAAGTTATGATGAGCTTATCAGTAGCCAGTCATCTGATTAGTGGTAGAGACCAAGAGCAAACAGCTTACGAGTATACCTTGAAAATGTTTACTTTGCCTACCACTCTAACTTTAGCTATATACTCCGTATATGTGCTCATCTAAACGTTAAGTAATTTTAAATAATTAAAAAACTTAATAAAATAATAATGATAGAAAATAGCAAAATATTATTTTATATACATTATATATATTTTTTAATGATGTGTTTGACTGAATTATCTAAAAAAATATATTTCCAAAATTAAAACTTTTTGAATAAATAAGTGCTGACCTTTAAAATAATCATCATATACTTAATGTACCAACAATAATTGTAATTTAATTTAATTTCAATTCGATAGTAGTGTAGTAGTTTGGGGTTATATAAATATTATCTCGTTACCGTTTAGAATGATTTCGAAAATTGTTATCGAAGTTTGCAAAATATGTATAGCATGGATAGACAAATTATTATTTTACATGTGCATTGATATGTATTGATATATTTTATAATAAATAATTTTTGATGTAAATATATTTTTTCTCGAACGACAATTATTTTTACATCGTATTTTTTATTATATTAATCATGTTTAAGTCATAGTGCATGTAGAAATAACTAATATATAATTTTCGCGCGACAAAATCAAAGTAAAATTTAATTTATTAATACAGACAACGACTCGCAGTTGTAAATTTAAATACAGGGTTGACCTGCCTACAATAAGACACAACTCTACAAAAGTGTCACTATTTCTTCGTATATCCTTTTACTAATCATAAACAAAACGAAATTATTGTTATTTCTTTTAAATATTAAATTCACTGGGCCAGTTGATATTTTTCATTATATAATATTCACCACTAGAAACAACACGAAACCCCTTTCCACACTTTGTTCTATTTACCCTTTCAGCAGCAATTACCATTCGATAAATATTTTTCACTTCCACGCGACTATCGTCTTTATGCCATCACCAACCCGATGGCTACAGCTGAATAATTTTCACAAGTTCTGCAGTATCGCTCTATATATATAGTTGAACCTTAATGGTCTTTTGTTCCGCGCATATATGCATCATAAAACGAGTGCAGAAATGTAATTTGCGTGCTCCAAGAACACTCAATTTCAGAGAATGCGCTTCTGTAAAGTGAATGACTTTTCTTTCCCGACTATCATTCTTTCTCTCTCACACACACACATATACACTTTCTCTCTTTCTACCTCTTTCTGACGAAAAATAAAAATCTGGGGGAAATAAGATGCTGATAGCGTCCGTCAGCATCAGTAGGTGTTGGAAAACAAAACTGTATAACCCAAAAATCAACAACCTTTGAATATAATGTAATGTACAAGCGTATACCTACCTTTATAGATGTTATATCGGTCCCTCGAGAAAAACACAGTCGACGGAAATTTTCGGTAACGACAATACACATTTGTGCACATTATACCTGTATTACCAATATATTATTTAAACCTAGTTCGTACATAATGAAATTTTAATTTTTTAGCCGTTATGAATACAGACTAGATATATAAGAAGCGTCAAGCATATATACGAGACATATATATTTTTATTTCTCAAAAGTTATGGAAGTTAAAATAAATAAAATATGTAAGCAAAACTATTTATTATACAAAATACATATATTATAGACGCAAAAACAATATTTAAAATTAAAAAAAAAAAAACGAAATGTCAACTTATAAACTAACAGACACGTCACATACGTATTAGAACATTACACATTTTTTTTAGACATAATTATGATATAATATGGAGTAAAACTGGTTGGGAAAAAAATAGTTATAGTTGTTAATACACGCGAATTCGCCAAGACATAACAAAATAGTATCTGAAAGAGCATTTTTATTAGAAAAATTGGCTTTTGACAATATAAAATACATACATTACATAATCGTATATAAAGTAAATGAAACAAAAACCACGGAAATGTTTATTTTTTTTTTAAATATTATTAAATCTACTTACAGAACATTTTAAAATATTACCCATGAAAACGGACTGAATGTGCAAAAGTAGTTATATGCACTTTAAATTTTCAATTCTAAGCTCTCGTCATTGTATAGAATTAATTTCTTGCTTAGTCTGCTGTAAATGGAAAGTATATACCTTGACAAAATATGCAACTACTACAACTTTCGAGTACTATATAATATTACGGCGTGGGTAGGTAAATATAATAATAATAACACCTATACAGCGTTATTGTACCTATATATAGGTTTACGCAAGTTTTCATAGTAAATGTCTCGCGCATTTACCGTTTTTTCTTTTTATTCTTATTTTCAATTCGGTATAGTTTTTTTTTTTTTTTTTAAACGAAACTCCACCGCGGGCGTACGGCGCCACCGATGTTAGCGGTGATTGGCAATTGCTCGCGCGGCCTATTTTCCTCGGCTGATTCGATTTCCTAGTTTACTACGCCTGTAATAACTACATCGAATCCCGAAACACAATATAAAATAATATATGAAACACGTACACCATGCGGCGACAGCGTCGAAGGAAATCTGTACGCAACGTAGTAGACGCGCGTATAACGTTCGCAAAATCACAATAAGAGAAATATAATAATACCATATTATATACACTGATACTAGTAAATTTTTATTATTATATTGGAAACCGGAACGAAACACAATATCGCATGCGGATATCCTCCAAACGCTTCGTGGCCCATTATAGGTATAGTTACCATAATATCTATAATAGGTATCTTCTGACGTAGGTATGGATCACAGTGATATACAGCGTATATTCTCCAACCATGCTCACCTCGTAGTTTTTCTTAACAATGAATTTATTAAAAATCTGACTTTTGAAATTTTTTTAATTTACTTGAACATAATATTTTAAAATTAAATTGGATTACCTAAAACGTGTCTTTTAGAAATTCAAACTTCTGCTTTTCAACTGATGACTGATTTCAACTTTCAGCAGATGAGATATAATAATAATAATACATTACAAACACATTATAACATCATTAACAACTTGTTTGTTATGCATTAAATTAGTATTATTTTAATACCTAAATTTAAAAAAAAAACTATTTTTCTTAAAACTCATCCATTAAAAGATTGCTTTATTTGCAAATTTCCTAGATATGAGTTGTGTGCGGGATCCTCTTAACATATATATCTTAACATATAAACTACTAAAATAACGAAGACATATAAACACATGATTATACTGTTATAAGCATTTAATATAAATACCAACCCTGTCATATTGCATTCTTAAATATTAATTATAAATTTAAAAGAAAAAACCAAAAATAATTTACTGTCTGAGAGCAATAATCGATCAAAATTATCATACCTACATCATTTTAAAAATAATCCACTTCATAAAAATATTCTACCTATATAATTTATGGACGAAAGGTACTTATTATTTACCAAACAGTTTTTGATATGACGTTCAAATTAATAGCTAATATCGTTTTCTATACGTTCGATTATCCAATTTATATTGTTATGAAATTGGGACGCGATAATTTTACATAACGATATTAAAACTTCATACTTTTAGTAGATAATATGTATGAATATAATAGGTTATCATCTGTATGAGCATCGTATACGTAACTGGTCAATGTAGAAGTGTCAAATGGGTATATATAAGCACAGACGTTAATTACAAGCAGTTAGAATTATCGGGAATCTCGATATTCAAATATGACTACTCGTCTTATTAAAATTATAATGTAGATAATAGCAGTAAATATTGAAATTTCGATAATAAATGAAAATCGCATACTAGTATTTAAATTGCCAATACTTTTTAGTTCACTTGAGACCCAAGTACTTGTATAAATATTGTTTAATATATGTAAATAACAAAAAAAATAGTATATTATACATGACAACGTATTCATAGGCGCCCGCAAAAATTTTTCTAGGAGAGCGAAATATTAGGATTTGTTATTTATTTATTTATTTATTTACGGAATAAATCCATTTACAATATTAATATATAGTGTACAGTATAACAAAACATATGATAAATATTTAGTTTAGTGATTACATATTATTTAAACCTAGATATAGTATAAGTATAGTTTACAATATATAAATATAATTACATTTAGACTGAATTAACAGTGAACAATTAAAAAACATTGAAACAAAACAAAAAATACATTTTAAATAATCAAACATTAAATGCTGATTTAATCATATTAAATTTGATTATATAGTAAATAGTAATTTATCTTAAACCATTCAAATTAAAAAATATTTTTGAAAAGCCCGGGGGTAACAAATACCCTTGCTTGACCCCCCCCCCTCTACGGGTGCATATGAACGTATTGCACATTATTTATCTACCCATTGGTTACTATAATATATAGTATGCGTATAATACCTATAAATGGTATGTTATGAACTTATGAATTCATATGATACATAAGTAATTACTAATAAGTACACCTAATTATAATGCCTTACAAGTTAAAAAAAACTTAAAACAGCTACGTTATAATATTATAAATGTGACGCATAGTCGAGTTTAATATACATTATACAACGAGATATACTTAACCACGTCGATAG
The DNA here is from genome assembly GCA_009835225.1 of Aphis craccivora. Classification (NCBI taxonomy): domain Eukaryota; kingdom Metazoa; phylum Arthropoda; class Insecta; order Hemiptera; family Aphididae; genus Aphis; species Aphis craccivora. The sequence goes on along the minus strand of VUJU01001376.1, from coordinate 48,014 downwards.
CTTTTCGGTGACTAGTAATTGAATAATCTGTATTTAAGCTTTGCTAATCCCATTTTAAGCGTTCGATCCCCTTGTCCGTTTCCGTTAAGCAAATCCCACAATCGTGCACGTACAAGACAAAATAACCCGCGAACGCAAATGGACCGCGAGACCAAACTCTCTTTCTCTCTCTGTATACATATTTTCGATTTGTGAATCGTTTAACAGCGGCAGTTGGTTATAGTCATAGGTAATAGTTAAGCTTTAAACATTATGTAAACAATTAATTGGTATTCTATTAACATTTATTAAATGAACGTCTCCGATCGAAACTTTAATTAATTTCATCGAACAAATAATCATTTCCCGGCATGTATTTTTGTATTATAAATAAACATAATGTATAAATATTATATAATACATGCTCATGCATACTATGTGTCCATAATATATTGGGACAACTTTCAGTGAAATATATAGAATTATAATATATAATATAAGTTTTTGATGTAATGAAGTTATATTCTATAATTAAAGACATTTATTATAGTCTATAGCAAAACTTACAAAATTTATATTCATAATATTCTTATTATTTATTTATAATGTCCAGTATATAGTGTACTATAAAAAAGTTATTTACTTAGGTGAACTTACTAATTTACTAATTTACTTTGTTTATACATAGGTACAATTTAAAAATATATATTATGTAAATATACCATCTGCTATAGTCTATAGTTATACCAGCAACCCTTCTGATCTCGTACTATAATTTTCTTTTAAACCAAAAATAATCATAAAGGATTCAAAAATGGTATTCCGATTTCGTACATTTCATTTTCGAAACGGATTTAATATAAAAATAACTATTCATATTATTCAATACATAAAACACATATTACGTGGTCTACAAGGTTTTTACTTATTTCGTTAAATTTAAAATCTATTTCATAAATTATGTATAATAAGTCCTCTAATATACCTATATATTAAATATTATATCGTAATACGTATATATAATTACGCGTTTGGATTTTTTGGATTCACTACTTCCGCTCATCGTGCAGGATTACGATTTTTTTTCTCCCTTCTTATAAAGTCTTACATATATTCCAAAGAGTAGAATAAATAAATATAAAGGAAAAAAGAATGACAAACGTGGAAAAAAAAGTAATTGGAAAACTGTCGTCGCGAGGTATAGTCACGACGACGACGCACGACAGTGCACAATATAGTATTTGTAATAGTATATATGTATAGCTGTATTGTTGTGTAGTCATAATACGTGTATATTCTATAACTGTATAGTGTATATAGATTGTAAGTGTGTGTGTNGGGTAGTTTTTTTTGGAAATATTCGGTTACGACAGGTGTAGAGCGGTGGCCAGGGGTGGTTGCGTCTGGCGTACACGCAGCGGGCGAACGGCGTCGTGTCGCGCGGCGGCAGCAACAGCAGCAGCTTTGATACGTACGCCGAGGGTAGTGGGGTGGTTGGTGTATTTTTTTCTTTCACCTTCTCCGGATACCTCGTCAAGCAAAAGGACTCTGCCTGCCTCTCCGGTGGTTGTGGCAGTGACGGCGGTGGTGCCGGGAGAACAGTCGACGAGCAGGGGTGCGTTTGAAGATAAGCGGCGAGAAGGAACGTTGCGCGAAATTGTTTTTCTCACCCTTTGCCACCCTCTGCCACCACCCTTATACTACCAACCGCTACCTCCACCGACACTCACTACCACTTCTACCCTCTCGCATCCGCTGGCACCTTATAACTGCCACTCGCCGTCTCTCCACCGTGTCACACGCGCGCTTTCCTCCTTGTACATAAGGACCCACAATCGCATTGTCTTGGTCTGACGAAAGCACCGTCGTCGTCGTCGTTGTAGGCGGTGGTGGTGGTGGCGGCTGGGCGAAGAGCGAACCCCTTTAACTTTTTCACCACCTGCGATCGACAACCCGTATCCATTATTTCGCTATAAATGAGATATCGACCGGTATGTGCGCTGTATATACGCTCGCCCGCCACACCATCTCAGTCGCAGTTTCTTACGTGAGACGGTAGCTGTATATAGGTATATAAATAATAATAATATATATATATATATATTAGGTTTATAAGAAGAGAATAGAAAAATATATGTATACACGCAGAGTCCTTTTCGTTTTTCTTTCTTCCCAGTACGAAAGGTTTCCTGCAGCCTCCTCCTACCACGCTCACTGTAAAAATGATTTCCCATGGCCATAATAATATTATATTATATTTGAGGTGAAACCTCCCAATAGCGGACGTACACAAAATAAGAAAAGACAATTTTCGTATATTTATGGATCAGAAAATGTTTTTGATTCAGTAGATTTCTGATATTGTGCATCAGAGATCAAATGAAACATGTTTTAGTCTGTCTAGCAGGCATGTATTTTGTCTCGCGTCGTTGGTAATCTCTTTACTTTGATTATTTAATTCAAATTTTTACTATACTTGATATTTACCCGTAAAATAACCATTTATCCTGGATCGACTTATATTATGTTGTTAATCAAAAACGATACATTTAAGTATTATATAATATTTTATATTCCGTAGAAAAATTTTAGTCTGAGTATTTCGGATTTTCATCCTAAAATACCAAATTTTGGACAAATAGTTTATTATTTATAACTTATAAGTATTAAAAGTTCTAGAAATATGTCATAAGTTTAAAATTAAACCAACAATAAGATGGACAATATACGATCATGAAGAGTGTTCAGAATCTGATGCACTGAGACATCGTTCAGCTTAATCAAATCATCATTAGGTAACGACAGATGTTATTATGTTGATGTTCGGCATACAACTTTATATGGTCTAGTTATTAAACCAGAATATTCTTGGCTTTCCAAAAGTTGCATAGATTGACCATTTGTTAATTTTCTCGAAAAGGTTTCCATCAAGACCACTGTAATTTTGACATCAGTAGCAATATTTTGCATAGTTTATTTATAAATATATTTATGCTATATTTTAAAACATTTAGTAATAAAAATTAATAATTAAAAACATAATTTTTAACTAGAACGATTTTATTGAAATTATTATTTTTTAGTCATAATATTAATTATAAAATATCATTGTTCTTTTTGATCTACCTATTTAGAATTTGTTCTACTTTTTATCATTTGACATTTTTGGATTTTTTACTTTTTCAATTTAAAATCCACGAACATTTAAATATTTAATACTATTTAATACAATATCCAACAAAATTAGTTGTTAAAAAAATTTATAAACTAAAAACATATGGTCACAATTTTTTTAAGAGCTTGGATAACATCTCTTTTTTTCAGAATGGTACAATGACAAAGGTATACTCGAAACCTAAAAAATTGCTCTGAAATACTTAGTTAATAGATAAGTAACATATTTTTTTTTTTTAATAATATCAAATGGTTAATGGTTATGCAAGAAATTCAAGGATAAAGTAAATATATTTTCAGTAAACATATTTAATATAAGACATTATTCAATAAATATATAATCAAATAAATAATGCTTTTTATGGATATTTTTAACAACAATAACTAATAAGTTTCATATTATACAAAATATTACCATTAATTTTTTCATTCTTTTTTATCCATTTCGTAACACTTTTAGATGTCTCTAGGCTCCTCCTTCCGATTTCCGCGAATAGATTTTAACCGATATTTTTGTTGATTTGTATTTACATAACATAATAGATACATAATATTTTTATAGTGTTTTATACATATTATTTTCTTGTATACGATAATATAATACAAAAGTTACTCGATCACATTTCGCGTAATAAGCATATATTTGAAAATATAACATGTCCGCAGATGCTTTTACGAATCACACGATACGAAATACAAAACCAATATATAACCCTTTAATTTCGTATCATTAAATCGACTGTCGTTTAATTTTGGGGGAGTCGTTGCTTCGACCGTCGAGTCGTGTATTTCACGCCTCCACCGCGTATACACACACACACCTGTTTGAACCCACGATACGTCAACAGTACTTATGATTTATTATTCATCTGTCACCTAATCGTAGTGATGACACACAGACACAAGTATAATATTTACACACTTCACGAAGTATTTGATGTATATAAATATATAATTATTATGTTAATCAACAAATCACCGAGAATTGTGGTTGATAGCTTTAAAGTGTCGATGATATTTCTTTATACTACCTATGAGTAATTTTATTACAACAATATAGTATAATTGAATAATCAAATTTTTGACATGTTATACACTTATAATACTTATATTTTGTTTTAACACTACCCAAACACTTACATAATATATTTAACTAACAAATGCGCTATAATAGTAAAAACTAAACTTAGGCATACTATATACAATATATACAATTTTATAATCTGAAGATACTTTTTTGAACCTATTCACGTAGATCAGTTAATTAAATTATTCGATTTGAATGCGATAATAAAAATGTTCATTTAGTATTTGAAAACTTCACAGAACAATACATTTTTGAGTGTCAATTAATTTCTTTTAGAAATCTATATAAATTTATATCAACAACGTTAAATAATTCCAATGAAATCATTATTTTATATCATATAAAATAATAATAATAATCCCGTAAATTTTGAGTACGTTTAAAATTACATATTGATATTAATGATACTTGTTGAACTTTAAAATCATGACCTACCCCTCATAGACATTTTAATGAATAAAATGTATGTACGCGTTTTGTATGGAAACTATTAATCAAACACATTTCAGGAAATGAATGAACTAGTGTCAGTCATCAGAACTGTCAAGGTTGATTAATTTATGATTTTACGTGTTTATAAATTGTATATATATTTTTACGTGACTTTTATTGTTTAAAAACGTGGTATTTTAATTGATTTTTTTTTATTGGATTAGGTAAAATCGTTTAACTTTCATCGTGTCTATAATCTATACCTATCTCTAATTTTTTGAGAGGTCAAGTATCATATCTAAATTACCATTATACTTATATGTATACATATCGTTAAAATTATTAATTTAGATGATTTTCCTTCGTAACTTGAAATTTATGACATTAAGTTTTCTACCAATGGATAACTCGTGCTTTTGGCTTTCCAATAATTTTTTAAACTTCAAAACATTATTTTACCTGTACCTGCATAATATTTTTTAAATACAAAAACAATTTTTATTTATTTTTGACTTAATTCCACTGTTGTACCTTCACCCTCATAATCGTATACATTAATATACTGTGTTGCATATAAGGTGAACTTCGCGTGCCGAAACAATAATAATATGCGTATGTTGATTTTATTTTAAAACGTTTGTATATTTGAACTCTCGTTACGACTCTGCGCTACAGAATTCTTTTCAAATCCTACCAGAAACCATTTGGCATTTTTCATTGTGTGTTTTTTCCATTTATACGATTGCTGCAGTTTGTATAATATTATATATATACATAAAGGTATACAGTCACAACTGCGTACGTACTGTATATAGGTCGCAACTAAATTGTCAACATTGTGCATATATATTGTCCCGGTTTTACACACAAATTTTATTATCGTATTTTACGAACCACCGCGAAGGAAATTGGATATTTTCATTCCGGTTTGTTGCCGTACATATATATATATATATATAATAACACGTGTTGAAGTGTAGTACAATAATATAACGTGTAAGTAATGTGAGCCGGTAAAAAATGGATGGGAAAACGGCAAAACGATAAGACTAGATAAGATGTTCTACAGTGCACTGCACAGCTCGAGACGTTCAATAATGTTATATCGAGTCCGCGGCGGAGGCACTTGTGTGAAATCGGATTATTTAATGTAACAAAGGACGTCGTGGTGATACTGCTGTTGCAAACACGTGAAAGCGATTTCGAAGTTTTTTTCGATCTCGACAATTCAAACAATATGAATCGGTGCGCCGTTTCAAACCACACCGTGTGAATTATATATTATTATTATTATTATTATTATATAAAAATAGCACACATGTACAGCAGGTATACAATCGCGCATGTGAGTGGGTGTGACTAGGCGCTAAAGCGATATTTACGCGTGGGGATGATATCGTGTGCAAAAGGCAACAGAGGTTATATTATGTGCCGGGAGGTCGGCCTCGGAGCTCTACTAGTATAGGTGTTTATTACCGCACACCCATGTAACTATATATATATAAATAAATACATGTATTTGGCCCCTGGATTGTGACGGTCGTTGCAATTGTCGGGTCAAACAGGTCGTATTATATAACGGTGATAGTGGATGAGGACGACGTGGTAGCGGGACGAGACCCTAAAGGGCGAAATGAGATCGTCTAAATGCATGAAGTTACCTACACCCTTTAACCCTTCACCTCCTCTCAACATTCCCGCCTGTACCACATTCCCCGCTGACGATGTCAACCGTATACACATGTATATGTATATATTCACATACACACACACACACAACACATCTACTACCGCGAAGTTCTACGACTCTCTAACTCCCGCCTACGTCACACACCCAAGTCCCCGACCATCCTACTACCATCGACCGCGAGATGACCCGGTCGGACAACGGTTCGAGGGGGTTTATTGTTTATTCTTGTATATACTTCCCCCCTCCACGTAACCGTTTTATGCTTAACGCATCGAAATCCAAAACTATTTTGTAAAATCACTCCCTTAGGTCTATATTTTCTACTAGTTTTTTTTTGCCTGCTTTGGAATAGATATTATTTCAATAGAATTTAAATTTATTTCCCTCCGTGCCTATATAAGACTCGGAATAGCGTCTCTCGTAAATGATGTAATAATATTATAATATTATGTATAACACTGCAGTACTGCACCATATTATACTGTCGCCGCATGTGATATTTAATATTATTCATAAATAGAGTGCCAGACTATGGTATAAATTTTGTCTTTTTATCAAAAATGTTAGTGCTAATATAAAAATATTTTAACGCTATCATAAAAAACGAATGGCCCATAAAATCAAGGCAAAAATTTTGACGTTATCTATTTTTTTTAGTGCAGTAGCCATTAAACGTTTGCTTATAAAATTTCCGAGGTATGTACTCTCGCAGTGGACCGTAATAAAAACGATTTTGTTGCATATTTTTTCAAACAATTCACCAACGTGTTATTACAAGTTATATTTTTTAATGCATAAATATTTTATTTTATTCATTTTAAATGTTCTATAATTAGTTATTCGTATTTGTTGCAAACTTTACTAATAAATATTATAAATATGACAACACGATGTCACTGTAATACCCGACGCGCGACGGTCCAAAGTTCACCTCTTGCTACTATATATTTAAAAAATATTATGCCTCAGTTATCACAAATAAAATAGATGGTTGTTCTAAAAAAATAAATGAAAAAATATTACCTCTGGTAATCTGGTCGATCAGTTAGTAATATTCTAAAGCTAAACAACAACATACCAGTAGACTGTAATTGCTGTACTTTCTCGATTTGATAGCTTTTATCACATCGATCTTTGTCACATACATATCATATTCTCATATCCTCAATTCATACAAAAATCTTGAAAATTTTACTTCGCCAATTACATAATATTAGATTCACGGCTAAAATAATAATAACAATAATAATGTTGTATTTTGTTTTTAGAAAATACACGTTTTCGTATATTCAATAACTTTAAAATATTATATTACTGTATACCTTATATCATTGAGTATAGATAGATACTATCTATACTCAATGCTCATATGTATAGGTACACTTACATTATACATTACAGTCTGCAGGTCGAAATTTTTCGTACCAATAACGAATTCGTTCGGCTCAAGAGATGAACGAATCATAGTAATAATATGAACCACGCTGGGCTACGCACTTATATTTTATAAAGGTATCATGGACAGCCTTTGTGGTTGTTTGTCGTCCTCTTCAGCAGCTTACACACGTATAATATCATATCATACGTTGTTGTATTTGTACAAACACGTAGTGCACTGATGTTGTTTTTCCTCACGCGCATAAGCTCGGGCATATCGCAAGAGAAATTACAGGCTTACCGAGGCCCGCACGGGATTACATTATACATTATATTATATTGTTGTACACGGTGTACGTATATACCACGTGGACACCTAACTCAACTTGGACGCGTTTACATGTGTGTTCAAAAACATATAATTGAAAACCCTTCGACACGGAGCGACGAAGCCTCACAGGTTTTATTTGCGGGCACGAAGGGTGTTTGTTATATCATATACGGCTAGGCTTGGTGAAAACGCACCAACACTCGCCACTGAGAAGAGAGAGCTCAGAGATTAGCGATTCTTGAGGGTTCCGGACAGCGTCAGAAACACTATATGTTATATGTATTATATATATATGTATATATATAGGTACAATATCTGAGAAGGCAGTCGAGTAGGCTGCAAAGGGCTTATATATATATATATATATAATAGAAATATATACTGTGGTATCAGAGTGGTATATAGTCGACGGCTCGTCTCCCCACTTTGCCTACATACCTATATATCCGTGCATATAGATTGCTTATTTTCCGCCCAGCGTTTACCCCATTCTCTTCCTCCCATGCACGACAGTGCCGAAGGGACGTGCATTAACTTTCTAAGCAACATGCATCTACTGCTATACGACATGTAAAACCTAATACATTACGCATCGTGGTACATATTTTTTAATGAAGATATTTGTACGTTTTTATATAGTTCTTACAACTTACAACTTCATAAAATGCACAGTGTCATTAAAAAAATAAATACCTTAAAAAATAACTATAATAAAAATAGTAAATAATAAATTGTTTTACTCCAAAACTGTTCAAACTATGTAAAAAGCTTAAAAACCATGAATAATTTTAAAAATTATAAATGTCATAATAAAGATTGATTGTTTTATAGAGCAGCACTCATTATTTCAAAATCTATCATAGTTTTTGAAAATATATTTTTTATAAAATTTCCAGTCAAAATCAAACAATAAATTTTTTTTAAATATATATTTTATTCATTTTTACTTTTGTGAATGACACACATTTTTAATTTTATATTCCTAATCAATATATTTTTTGTAGTATTTTGAAACGTAAAAATTGAAATTCGAACCGGTACTTTATGAGTTATAACTGTATTTAAAGTATTAAAGTTTGGATGAGCGGAATCGAAAGGTACGGGGTAGCCCGCGAAATGTTGGTCTACTACTCTACTCTACTATATTTAAAACTTCAAGCATCGGTAGTTGATCGTTACTGTATTAAAATGTCTTCACTATGTCGGTAGATCTAGTATACTAGATGCTTTTCTATTGTTGCAATATTCTAAATAACACATACGCTACCCTCCTGTCCTTCACCCTGATACTAAAAGGCAGAACTGGACACAGTACGAGGTATACGTGAAAGGGATGAGCAACTAGCGACCCGTTTGTCTGACCTGTGCTAAATTTTCAAATTACTTTCTAAAATTGTAGAATTTGTTTGTATTTTATTTCATTATGTTTTTAACATTATAACATGAAGTAAATATAAATAAATTATCACAAAAATGTAATGTTGATTGTAAATTTTAAACCGTATTGACTTTTTTTTTACTCTGTATTCCGTTAAATTTTAAAGTTCTAAAAATTTAAATTTACCCTCTAGTAACTTCGAGTAGCCAACCCTATACCTACTATACTTTTATACGCTGTATAGTATAATAATATGTCGCGCACTGTAACTGGAGGTATTTTTCGACTATCTTCATCGCCTGTTTATGTTAATCATATACATAATAGTATTAAATAAATTAAAATTAGTCGAACAATCGAGTACATAGTAGAATATATTATTATAAAACGGTAGAGATAGAAGACGAGAGAAAACTTTTTATTTTTCTCAAGTGAAATTTATCTGGTTAAAACATGAGCGTCAGAACATAGTATATAAGTACCTATATATAGTAACTTTAGAGCAGCAAACGGTCAATTTGTGCGGTCTATTGTTTAAAATTCAAAGCGTGGACTGTACGATTGAAGGTAATACTGTACATTTCAGAACGCGTGCACTTTTTACTACCAACTATCTACTATAATGGCGTGCATGTTAACATAATATAAATTATATACTATATTTATATAAAATCATGATGCATGCAACATAATGATAAATAATATTAAAAATACATAACTATAAAAAATGACAAAAAATTAAAATAACAATATTTTTGACATACAAATATCATGATAAATAATGGGTGTTTAACATTCATTAAATGCATTTTTTTTAAATTTACATTCAAAAGCTACAAGATAAGTATAATATAAATACAATTTAAAATTTCTAAATTTGTAATTGTATTTTTTTCATGCTGGTTGCATAAATTTAATAATTTTTCTCATAAAACTTAAATTTTTGTCTCTTATAGAGTCTATTGCCACATTCATCCAACTTAACTGCCCGTCAAACTATCCAAAAACTTGGATTAGCTGTTCCAAATAATTTATTAAACGAACTATTTCACCCTTCACTAAAAATTTTCGTCTGATGAGATTTTAACATTGTTTTGCACCTTACATTCCGAATACATTACGATGCCATGCATTATTGTTATTACCGCTAATATAAGTTATTCAAAGTACATTATAAAATTCTATACTCTTATAACTCATTTCGGTAATTATTGATGAAAATTCCAATAAAGTAATCATTTTATACCCGATTTATACGTTCGTTTTGCTTGTATAATTTAGCAAATCCAAGTTTACTGAATATGTCACCATACTGATTGGCATAAATGAAAGAAACAACATTGGATCAGGACTCCATTAAAAACTCGATTTATTACATTTTTTTACTCCTAACTCAAAATCTATCATTACTCGGTCAGACTTAATAGGAGTTTCATTTTAAACAGATGTTATGTTATAATGATATTTAATAGCATTTCTTGATAAGTATTTTCCAATTTGTTTGGAAATAAAGCGTATCTACAAATATATATTAATAAAAGACCATCATCATAATCGTCGTAAAATTAATGCCAACGATTAACATTAACACAAATGGTTGTGTAATTAAGTTCAATATCGAAATTGGAAAATATTACCTATATATTATAATTTATAATATTTATCAATAAAATGACTATCGATAATAATCGTTCTATTAATCTCCGCAATTCTCACGGTTCGTATATATTTTATACCTAATTATGTAATACATGTGTTTATTTGTATATTATAACACAAAGTTTCCACGTTTTACACAACACTACAAAATAACCTAGAACCCTTTAGAACCATCATCATATTATATATACGACGAAACGCAATAGGTTAAAATAAAGAACCGACACACAGTCTGCAGCACGTGGTATGGCGATAAAAAAAAAAATAAATAAATAAAAAAACAACTGAAACAACTACAAAAATACCCCAAACAACGTTTGCAAGTAGAAGCTTTTCAGGGGCATACACTCATTGACGCGCGCGCGCATAATGAAAAGTATATGCAAACAAGTATAATATCGCCTACCCCGACGACGATCCGTGGGCGGGTGGCAACTGGTCGTATTGTGATAACACACGCGAGACCGGCGGCGAAGGGGTCGTACGCATATAGCGAACATAACAAACCCCTCGACTTCCCTACACCATCCCGTGGGATTGTACAGCAGAAGCAGCCGCCGCCACCGCCGCTGGCGATACCATCGAACGTCCGGAATTCGATTCTATGCAAAAGTCGCGTCGTTTATGTATTATATTATATACGATATACGAGAGAGAATGAGAGGAGAGAGTGAGTGAGAGAGTATGTGTGTGCGTGTGCGTATACTCCGTATTTATGGTGGTGAATAAAATGACGGGGAAATAGTGGTGGGGTCGAGAGAGACGCTGTACGCGCTCCTGCTCACAGAGATCGGGAGGGGAGATTTTTTTTCACTCTCCCCCGCGCCCCGTGCAGAGGGGATCTATGGCGCCGATAAGCTCGCAGTTGACAACGTCGGGACAGCCGTAAATTTCTCGGGCGATAATAGCTAGTATATAATATATATATATATATATATAAACATGCCCGTTGGTCGAAGGGGTAGAGGTGCTTGGGGCCAGCGGGTTTGAACGGTGATAAAATTATTTATATATAGATAGATACGTTTGTAAAATAATATTTATATTTTTTATTTTATATATTATTTCATAACGGACGAAAAAAATTGAATTTATTTTTCATACACGCTGACCCGGGGGATTCTAGCAATTACCCTATCTCACTATACCTGCTTATACGCTAGAAAAATTATAAGCCGTTAAAGTAATATTTGGACTTTTTCACTTTTGTTTACCTATCATAAGAGCAATATATATACAGAAGGTATCTATAGAGCATAGCTTACAATATAATAACTAATAAGTATATATTAATATAGCGAGGTATGTTCTTGATAAATCAAAAAAATGTCTAATATTATGTATTATTATATATCTATTAAATTAACAAATACATATTATACACACACTCAAACGAATGTACGTCAATCGACAACACATAATGTATCATATTTATAAATTAATGGAATTTTGGGTTTTACTGTCGAATCGATACACACCTATGGTCTTGTATGAGAATAATACAAAAAAAAAATTTCCCAGTATAACTAATACCAATAAATCACGAAGATACCCTTTTTATAGTTAAAAAATTTAAATTTCCATACCTTTATATTTTTATTAATTTATTATTATTTCCCTTAAATATCATATTATTTATACCTAATATTTTATAATTTTTAAGTCATACCTATTATTAACTTATAGTTATGGAGAAGTTTTCCTAAAAATGAACTCTCTCTAATAATAAAATATTGATGACAATAACATAACTTCTATTATACTATATACTTAACTTGTATACATGAATACACGAAATGGACTATTATTATTGATTATAAATATTGTCTGTACTGATTGCTGATTGACGATCGTACAAAAGTATACGTCAACTGGTAGTTTGGTCTGCAAAAAGTATGGTTGAAATCAGCCGCTGTAATGCGAAAGGTGTCGACCAAACCAAACGGGTCATGATGGCTGTCCGATCGGTATTATAATTTTTATCATACGAATATAACATAACAGTCGGTAAAGTTCTCTCTTTCACATGTCCCTCTCTTTTCTCTCACCTTTTCATTATTTTTCCCTGTCTCTTTTTCTCTTCCATAATACTCATTTAGGGGGTGAAACAGGGGTGTAAGTATGTACTCCGCGGTTATAACCCTGTTATTTTAAACAATATTTTAGTCGATTCATCATTATCTATCTGATAGATATTAGATCATATCTCTACAATAGTCAACGTGTCAGTATATTGTTGTCGTATTATCCACACAAAACGGACTGAGTTACTCTCTGTTTTATCATAATACAAAATATTCCTTTTTTAAATAAAAGCGTATTTTTTTTTTTTTATAAATTTAAATAATCGTTTAATTGCTCTTAAAAAACATAATCAATGATAGATATTAACTAGTTTAAATTAAATATAAGTTAAAAATGTAATTTCCGTTAACTTTTTTACTTCACTAGTTGAAGTATCTATTGTTAAAACTTCATCATTTCAATTGATTTGAAAAATAATACGTCAAGTAATTAGTTGAAGTCATCTTTATACATACTTCTATAGCTCATAGGTAACTTAATACTATGTATTTGTAAATAATCTTTAATTTAAGGTAACACAAACGTGTAATTATATAAAACGTATATTCTACATCACTAGGTGTCTAGGTGATGGGTATAGCTATTATAGTGTGCACTGTGCAATAAAAAGGAATATATTATTAAAAGTTTAAAACTCGTGTGACGTTGACGTATCGAATATAATACATTTTGGGAAAATAATATTTTGTTGTACTAATTAAGTCACTTTTATCACCAAACAATTGGAATCATAATAATATTAATAACAATCATATGATGAACGAAAAAAAAATAATATGGTATTGTGCTGATCACGAGATATTTTAATGAATAGCGACCGCACACTGCACGTGTTGCGCATAAAATATTATTATTAAATTTATCAAGTTTGTTTAGTAGGTAGGTACACACTTCATCGGTATTGCATAATTTATATTATAAATGAAAGCGCACGATCAAATTTACTCATGAATGGGACTGATCGCAAGTATATTGCGAACAAATGTGAAAAATGTTGTTTTATTTAATATGTACATCGACTTCGAGTGTTAGAGCACATCTGTGTGCGTTTATACGTAGGTATGTGTATATAATATAATGTAATATAATATAAACGATGCACAAAACGACTCCGATTGCCGGGAGAGCAGCAGTTATAGATAGATATGTTTGGGGGGGGAGGAAAAAACGCGTGGCAAAAGACTGGGTCATACTTTGCATTGCACTCGCACACGCGCCTGCGACATGAATGAATCGCGTATTTATCAACGTCACCGGCAGCGGTGCCCGTCAAACGCTCGCGGACCCTCCGGGTGGGACGACGGCGGTGGCGGCGGTGGTCTTATCTGTTTGCAGCAGCAGCACCACCAAACCCCCTTCCCCTTCATACACACACACAACCACCTACACCACTAGAAGCGGCGGAGGGTCGAACGATTTTCATGTGCACTATTCCCTAGACGCCGATCCGAGCTTTGTATTTATGATTCACGTTGCATACATATACGCGCGTATACGTAAAACCGTATATGTGCGAGAACACATACACACATTATAAACGGAATATTATGCGTTCGTTTGATACCGATCCGGAGAGCAGTAAACAACAATTGTGGAAAACGCGACGACCGCGGTTACCAAAGCGATTCTGCAGTGCACGTTATACTGCGTATCCCGAAGCGCGGGAGACCATATCCGGGGCCCAGACACGACGGCAAAGCGTGATTGTTCATTACAAAATTATTATTATTATTAAATGTTAGGTACATAATATCGAATTCAAAACCAGCGAATAATAATAACGCACCGTCGTCGTTATGCTTAAATAATATTGTTGTCGCGAACGCCTTTGCAAATACAGCATAATACTGCGAATATTTATACGTTATTATGATAATACGAATATTCTACCTTATTATCGCTATTCAATAATCGTATATTATATTCAACAACATAACAATAACATATGACAGCCGGGGTGAAAACGATTTTGGCACATGGAGTTTTTGGTGGCTTAATACTCCTCTTCCTTTATAATATCTTTGTCGTTTAAATTGGTTAATTTACGAAACAATGATGTACCTAACATACTCTAATTAACTAGCTGTAAGTCTACCTTCAATATCTTATAGATATATACGTCTATATTATATATATATAATACAGGCATACAGCGTCATATATAAATATGTTGTTAAATTCCAAAAATTTTATTTTTGAAATTTTATAGTTCAAAAATGAAATTTAAACGTAGATGTTTTGGTTATAGAACTAAAAAAAATATCGTGTAGGTATTTAAAAGTATGTCTTTTATTCAATATTTATAAATTGTATATAATTACATACAATATTTATACATTTAAATAATCTGCACGACTGTATTCATATATGATATGTTATCATTTGAATAGCGAATAATGATGTATTTAGTATCTGAGCCAGAATTCTATATTTGACATCACTAGCTGGAACCCAGCTATATGCGTGTAATACTGTATAATACTAACTGTATATACCGTCTATAAGTATGATTTCGGTGTACCTTTCCTCGTCAATCCAAAGTCACAAACATACTACACAGCGTATCTGTCGAACTAACTTTGTGTTGTTAGCTTTAATATTTAATTGAATTTTACCTATGTTATCAAACTTAAAGGAAGTAATACTATCTTACTATCTAGTGTACTTCGTAGGCTTTCATTGATATTTTAATTTTAAAGTAAGTCGTAATTATAATATAAATACATATTATAATTTTAAAAGACTCACACACAGCGAAATAAAGCAAATTTTAACATAAGTAATAGGTAAATTACTTCATCAGTGAGTTTTACATAATTACTTTCTCATTTTCGTCATTTTAATATGATTTTTTTTTATTTATAAGTCTTTATCAACATATCATAGCCGATAGACGATTCATAAATATCCATTTTCAACCGTTCTTTAACTATAACGCCATCTCATTGAAATTTCTTCTATCATTCTCAATGTACAATCTACATCTATATATCTACAACTTTTATACATTAAGTAGTACTGATTTTAGTTTTTATTGTTTTTAATTTTTATACATTTTTGGTCAACAACGAATATAGGAAGTGTAATACATTAACAATCATTCTAAATACTGATATTCGATAAGATGTTGTTCGTTACTTTTATTTTTTTTTTTTTTTAGTTTTTACGAGCCATTTAAGCTTATTACTTCTAAGATCAATACACCCCATACATTTCGTCCGTAAGCTTAGTTTAAGCTTCCCCTCCAATCTGGTTTTAACTCATTCAGGTCCACATATCCACATCAAAGCCATCTTTGCATTTACCATCTTCGTGGTCTTTTTCGATTTATTTTATTTAAAATTGTCATCTTAATAAAAAAGCCATTAACTTTCCACGCATAAATTGCTTAAGCGAGTTATTTATTTTTTAAGCTATATATTTTAATGTAACTACTTAAGTATATTTCACGTCACATCTGCCTATTTGATAAAAAAAAAAAAAAAAAAAATTGTAAATCAATATTATACAATATGATAACGTATAAAACTACCTACTTATAATATTATTTAACCATATACCTATTTATAGTTTGTATTTTGTACAGTATAATATTATTATGTTTTTAAGAACAAAAAACTGAACGTTAAATCCATAATAAATAATTATATATAAATATTATAGCGAACGTCTAGCTAAACGTAAGCGTAGCTATACATTATTATTACGAAGAACTCATCGGAACGCGGTGGCGTAATATGATCAACGCGGGGGCGATCGTTCTAGTGTTGCAGACTTGCAGCTGCTGGCGTTAACAAGAATACGGCGGTAACGGCGGGGTTTAATCTAAAAAGGCGGAAAATGAGAAAATGTACCGAACGTGAGGGTCGTGTGCAGCAGCGGTGAAGGGACGAGAATGAGAAAAAAATGCCCTGTTTTGGGATGCAGAGGGATTATTTCGTCTAGGAAACTACAGCAGTAGCGGCAGAGTGGTGGGGGGCAACGTCATTTTTTACGGGCTTGACCCCGACCCGTCACACTTGGACTATCAGGGCTTAAACTGTATCCATTACGCGTCACGTCGCCGACAGCCTACAAATTTTCTCACGAAAAAAAGTGACCCCGTCGCAATTTCGTTGTCGTGGAACTTGTATTTATATATATAGGTATATATATATAATAAAAATATATATATATAAAAAAAAATGTTATACAATATTTTGTAATATATAATATTATATACTTATAACATATTGCATAACATTTTTTTTCTTCTCAATTTTTCACTATTTTTTCCACCTCGCTTTCTCAAATTCTATAATCGGATAGTTTTTTTGGTCTTCAAAATTGTAGAATATAAGATTGTCAGCTGCTTTTATCATTATTTAACATTTTTATAGGTCTCTTTCTCGTCCATATCATTATTTTATTTACGATGTGCCTGCGTCTATTTGACGAGATCAGAGAAAAAAGTTTTCGATAATGCCACGGCCGGAGGAGGTCGTAAATAACCGTTATATAAAGTTATATAATATTATACACGCAATACGTCATAAAGATAACGCGCGTTCCGTTGCGAAAAGGGACGCGACCGTCGACCACCGTTCGAGAGGAGTAAAAACGACAACAGGGACGTTTCGGAATTATTATTATTATTACATATTATATTATACGCGAACCGTAACCTCCGCAACGTGTTCTATTATTATAGTATATCGCGTGTTCTCTAGCGCAGCCCTTTTCTACAGTCCTTCGCCTTATAAATCACCAAGCGAAACGATAACATTTATCCTAAACGTATATCTGTACATTATATAGTATTATATTATGTATGCATGTGTGTGAGTATAAGCGCCCGAAGTTCAAATTTTGCCAGCGTTATAATAAACGCACGCGTGTAGCATAATATTATATTATTGTAATATAGTACTACAATAGCGATATCTAGCCAATAAGAATCCAATGCGTGTGGCTGAATGGTCGCGATATGTGCGCGGGCCAACGCGTGTGATATGCAAGGTCGGTACCTATTTATATAATATGTCACACTCCTAGAACAAAACCACCACAATTCAAAGGCTTTCTTTGATATGAGGTGAATAGCGCCAGGAAAACTTATCCCACGTGATTTCATTATTTCTAAAGAAAAACTACTAATGGTTTTTGAATACTTTTAAAATAGAAAATTGTTCTGCACACTGATCGCTTGGTTCGCCGACCCGAATGTTTAAAAAAAACTAATAATAATAATTACAAACAAGACTGTTTTATATAATATAGAGAATCTATAGGTATTATCATTATGACTTATGAAATAATATTTTAATTAAATTAAATGGTTTTATTTTATTTTATTTATTTATTTATTTTTTTTTTTTTTGACAAACTGTATTTTTACTTTATTCAGTTTCTTAATTAAACCTGATTATACCACTAAAGTGGTTATTTTAAAACATAGTTAGTTCATAAGTAATACCTAACGGCCAAAATGGCCTAACCCGTTATCATAGTGTTAGGATACTGTGGTTCTACAATAAATTATTCAACTGCAATCAGTTACATTAAGGTCATAACGGCATAATACCCTAATCTACTATCAACGAGTTGAGCTACTATCTGATTCTGAAATTAATTATTAATTATCCAATGCGCAAAAAAATTTAATTTTGATATCGCCAAGCGAATATTTTTAGTTTTTATGTTAGACCAGTATAATTTTGAAAGATGACATTCATATGATTAAGATGGCATATAATATAAGTCAGTAAAATAAATAATAAACAACATATATTATTAATTCCAAAATATCGTTATATGCGATACCTCGTATATCTCAATATATATTTTCACAGTATACCTCCAACTATTGAGCTATCTAGGGATAGCATGATTCGGTTTTAGATTTCACATTGTGATTGGTAATCTTTGTACAGGAAAACAGGATAAATATTGTAGTAGGTATAATGACGATTGTCACAATATTTATATGTTGCATTTCGGCAGCGTATCGTACAGCATCTCAAAGATAACAATTTCTATCTTCCGTGTGATACTCGCAGCGAATATTATTCAAACACGAAGCGAACAGATAGCTTTTGAAATGATTTTTTTTTTTAGCCCCGTCATGACAGACAGACAGATGACGACGACAACAAGATCAATAGTCTTCGACGACGTGGAAATAAATAAACACGCAGATTGAGTGTTCCTTATTTGCGACATCTGTTTGCAAGCGAGTTCGTAGTAAATAAATAAATATAAATAAATAAATAAAAAACGACTTTCAAAAAATAAACAAATTGACACTACATTGTAAAAAAAATCCTATACGTCAGACCACTACCCAACTCCCCCTCATCAATGCCCAACCACTGCCGATCACCCACCCTTCGACGACGCCTTTGAATAATTTATAATCGCCGACGCTGGGTAAAACGTTCGATAAAAAACCCCTTTTAATAAACTGCTTGTGAAGTTAAAACGAAATAAAAATAAAAGGAAAATAGCAACGACAGTTTGACAAAAGAAGTCAACGCTACGCCGATGGCTGCAGTGTGCAACCGCAACGGTGAGAGAAGAAGCTGTACAAGTTGATAAATGTGCATTTGTCGAGGCCTCACAGTATAATAAGTATATAGAATAGAATATGTATGTATAATAAGGTCCCCGTAAAGCGTAGGTTGAAAAAGCTTTTCAGTTATATCCACTTACCTCCACTGCTGAAGTCGACTTCTATTCTTTGAGTATTCTCATGAGTCATGACTCATATAATAAAAATACAATTTCTTTCTATATAATATACTATCGCATATTATTATTATAGAATGAATTTGGTGACCTCTAAATAAATAAATACTGCGTGTTATGTGCATTATATTATTATATAATACAACAGGGGTGGCCAAATTGTGGCTCGCGAGCCGCATGCGGCTCGCGGTCTTATTAAAAAAAAACAAAATATTTAAATTTTACTGTATACATTTATAAAAAAAATGTTTTATTGTATAGATATAATAAGGCTATACTGTACAGATTAATAATAAAAAAAAAAATTAATATGAATAATAAATTAAAAAATTAAACATTAAGTTAAATTTGTTTGCGTGGTATTTTTTTCGTGTCTACTTTTTTAGTAAGCTTCTTAAGATCTGGTTGAATTGATGTAAGAGCAGTTCTTATTAATTCTGTGAGATGACCATCAGTCAAATTTAAACGATATTTTGACTTAATTATTTTCATTGTTGAATACAGTTTGAATTTGGCTCTTGATATAATCGTATTAATACATGTGGCTCGCGTACATAGTCATAACCTAACCTAACCCTGTAATACAATATATTTTCCTTCTTTGGTTTCTTGTAGTGGTTTTTCGGAAATTTCATTGATTCTGGTAATTTTTTTTTTCAAGTGTAAGTAGTAATAGGTACATAAATTTCACAATAAAGACAAACAGTTTATCAACCCGTCGATTGTGTCAATTAAGAGTTTTAAGTTTAAGTTGCTCGTGGTTGAACTATTGTTTATCTCGAACTGAGAACAATGCCAACTCGTCAAAAAAAAACAGCGAAGTATGAGAAAAATAAGAACTTCCTTTACAATAATTATACCATATTGTATATATAATATATATATATGTATATAATTAATATATATTATGTATTGATAATCTTATGAACCGTAGTCATTATTTTTATACTTATATAATTGATATTTTCCAAATTAACTTTAAAGAAAACAGAACAATTTGACAAGTCTTTCAACAATTATAAATTGGAAAACACAAATTTTAATTTTAAAATAATATTATTTTCCTTTTAAATATATTATAGGAAATAATATTCTATAGATTTTAAAACTGAAAATTATTTAAAACTTTAAAAATTAGTTAATAAAAATGAATAAATTGTATCATTATTTAAAAATATTTCTGTATAACCTATAGGATGACCACAGGTAAAAATTGCTAAGTATTGAAATAGATAAGTTGTTTTAAAGCTCTACCTATAGGACTTCCGGAATCAATATTAACGAAATCAATTGGTCATCGCTTTTTTTCATCTACCATTTGACATAACTTATTATTATACTGCAACCCGGAACAAAATCTAATTAAAAATTTCATTGAGTACTGCAGCCTGCAGGCATGGGTACTTGACGACGACCACGACTTTTCGAAAATCACGGTTGCTGCGTGATAGTGTCGGACGCAGATATTCTTCAGCTCTCGTTTTCGAGTGTGTCGATGACATTCTTCGATGACGGCAACGAACTGGAAATTTGACTAGGTACACTTAAATCCCATCACACATTCTTATACGTTATTTGTTTAAAAACGAAACATTTGATCAGAATAAAAATAAAACTATTACACTATATTCGTGTTATGTATCATAGAAGTTTAAAAAAAATTAAACTGACATTATATATCATTTATAGAATTTATTATTGAACGTATAGATTTAAAACCCGTTGACGTATTTAAATTTTGATGCGAGGTCAAAAGTAGTTCAGTCTGAACTTTGTCAAATTCTGCAGATTTTAACCCTTATTATATCTATAGGTATTTGAAAAACTAGATTTTTATTCAAGCAAGTTGAGTTTAAGTTGAAAGGGTATCAATTTATGGCAAAAAGTGAATTTTAAAACCTGTATACAAGGGATTTTCAAACTTTTAAAAATCTTACTGAAAAGTTGTAATTTTTGACCCCATACTTTTCGATAACACTTCAAAGATTTATTTGATAGTTAGTTTTTTAAGTTTTTGGCTAACAAATAATCTTATTACATACCATATATAAGTATATATCATATAAGTACGTAATAATTATATATTATTTTAATAATTATATTAAAACTGATACTGTCATACTGTAAATATCATTTGTGAGATGGTATGTGTATCTTTATCCTTTGGTGGTACTGAAACTGGAGTAACAGATCTTAGATGTTCTTTATATTTTACAGACTTTTTATTAAAAAAAAAAAATAAATAAATCTAACACGAATAATAACATTTAATTGGATTAGGGTATTTTAATGAAAGTGTTTTTTTTTCAATTTTTGTTAGGTATTTATAATATAATATTATATATATGTTGAACATTTTAACAACTTAAATATCCACTGTCTAGAATATATGATAAACTTCTGAATTTTTTTATTGCTTTATCATTTTTAATAAAAAAAAAGTGGGTAAGTAGGTACCGCTCTGTTGTACATTAGGTGCCGTGTGGATTGTTATTATATATTATAGGAGTGTTAAATTTGAATCCAATGAGAGGTACACGAAAAACGATTCTGAACGGAGATGATTTGTTAGTCTAGGATATAATTTCCAGTGGTTAGTGAAAAAGGTGGTTTACATTTTGATGGCGGCTTGAATACACCAAAATTTAAGTTCTTTTATAATTAATGTAAGCTAAACTAATAAAAAATCTTGTATTAAATTTTTAACTCTTAGCTACTTATACAAAAAATTTTATGAATTATACCTACAAAATAATTTGCAAATATTCATGGTTTTGACGAATTTTTGTCAATGTTTGAACTTCAAATGCTAATAAAAAAAATTGTGCCTATGTATTCTTATAATTTTTTTAATCACTATAAGAATAACTTATGAGGAACTTTGTATTAAATTTTCAAGTATTTTGATAGTACCAAAAAAATTTTATCGACACTTCAGAAAAATTGAAAATGTCAGTTGTCTATAAATAGCTAAAAAAAGTCAAAATATTTTGAAAATTAAATCATATAAAGAAAATGCTAATCTAAATAACTGGTAAAATTTTCAAGTATCTACGACTTTTACTTTTTGAATAATAACAAATATTTAAAATCATTTGAGGATAAATTGTTATCGTTACGCTATTTCGTAAAAATTTAAAATTCAAACGCACTTAAAATTTTTCCTATAATGATGCTACGAGTTTTCTCTATAGCTACTCGAAAAAAACTTATAGAAAGCTAAGTGTTATATTTTTAATCCTTAGTTATAAACAGAAAAATTTTTATGATTTTTCATTTCAAAATTACTTGCAAATTTTCGCGTTTTCGACAGATTTCGTAAAAATTTGAACTATAAACGCTTATAAGAAAAAATTGTGACTAGCGATTTTTAATTTTTTTTAACTGAAATTAGAACAACTCATAAGGAACCTTGTATTACATTTTCAAAACTTTTTGTTCATCCAAATTTTTTTTATCGACACTTCAAAAAAAATCGAAAATTTCTGTGGTCTATAAATAACTCAAAAAAAACCAAACATTTTTGAAAATTTAACTGTATATAGATAACACTGTTATAAACATTTGGTGAAAACTTCAAGTATTTACAGTGATTAGTTTTTGAATTACAACCATATAAAAAAATTGATTTGGTCGAAAACTAGTTTTGCGTAAAAATTCCCGTTTTTCCGTCATTTATTTTTGTTTTTCTCGATGTTTTTGAAAACTGTTGGAAAATGTTAACTTTTGACCTTTATAATGCACTAAGGATATTCACTTTTACATCAGAAACCACCCCCAAAGTTGAAATTGGAGCATTATTTCGACTAGTTATGCTGTACAGTGTACAAAGACACAAAAAAAAAACACACATCATTGTAAAATCAATACATTCATCACTTCGTTCAGAATCTAAAATATATATAAGTAATCTTTTTTATAATGCAAGTATATTTACTCGTTTTAATATGTCCATTAAAAAATTTAAAAAACCACAAATTATTAAAATGTCAAAATTTTTAATATTAATTTTTAAATCTACAAGGAAGTACCAAATTATTTTTTAAGAAGCCCTGAGCATAATTAGATGTTGCTAAATGTTATTGCATTCCCCGTGCTAAATTCAGAAATAATGCCTCTGCACCCTCTTCACTGACGAATTCCATAGAGTATAGACGATTACATAGATGAATATATTATTTAGTTTTGACAATCTGCACTTGTAGCGTATACTATACATACAAACACTGAAACACATAATATTATGGTTTACGTTACAGGAAGTGGAGAAAACCCGACGTTTTATTTGCACAATAATATTGAACATACGGGTTTTCGCTAGTGGGTAAATAATAAATAATAATATATCCGATTTATGATTTTCTATAACTGTACATATCCGGTCCAATATTAATGCATACAAACATACTCGCAGTGGTGAAATAACAATGCAATTTATATATACTTATAGTATTATATTTTATTTTTGTAAAAAGTTCACTAATATAATATAATAATATTATTTTAAGGTGTATAATATTTCAAATAAGGGAAATTAAAAATTAAGTACATCATTGATCTGAGAATTTCAGTTTTCTTTAAATATTTGTACATATTTTTTTAACAATATAGGTCGTACTTTTTTTCCCAGATAAACATAAATATTTATTTATTTTTGTTATTATAAATTGTCGGTCTTTTAAATCGTTTGCAAAACTTTTAAATATATTAAATTAAAATATGTAATATTATTATTTATTTTTTAATGGTTGACTTATTTTTGTAATTGTTTACTATATCTAGTAGCTATAGTCATGACTTATGAGTCACAACAATATTTTTAAATTAATGAAATAATCTGTTTCAGGTCAAGACAACACACGAGTGAATCCCTATAATTTAGGTATGTATATATGTACTCGACTGAGTGCGCGCGCATGTATTATAAAATACATATTATACGTATAGCCTTACTGTGTACTAGGTGCTTTATTTAGATGCAAATTTAAATTTAAATCCCGTCAGAAGGGATTAGGGTATAGCTCTGAGCAGTTTCGGATCAAAGGTCCAACGACACGTGAGAACTCTCACCCTTGGATTACATAACTTTTCGGTAATTTTTTTCGTCCCTATAATCCTTTATGTATATATAAAGATACAATACTGACCTTCTATTTCGACCTCTTCGCCACCTGTCGACATAGTTCTTTTACAATTTACAGGCTTATGGTGAACCGCGATGGTCCATTATTAACACCTTTTGACGCGCCACTGTAACTTTATATACCTACTCGACAAATTAATATTTCAACGTTGTGTGCGTGTGTATATTATGTGCAACCAACAACACTCAATTCTTAATCAAACTTAATGTATATACATAACGCTTTTATATTGATAAAACGTTTCAGGACGGTTAAACGCCTTTGTACCTATACGTTTGTACGTTTGTATAGCATTTGAAACGTGTCGAGTGCATACATAATATAAATAAATTGAAAAACAAACTGTTTTAAAACAATCGAATAAAAGCTCACCACAGGTATACAATACATACATTGCGCTGTGTTAGTATAGTTTTAATCATTTTCTATATGTTTTGAATATTAGTTTATTAATATTAATTTTGAATGAGTTTATTTGCAATTGCAGTGTCTGCAGTTATACAAATGTGCGTTTATGTTTGAGACAGCAAAAAGGGTGTGTCAGAGCTCAATAAAACACGAACAATTACTTCAACGTATTTAGTCACTATGTAGACATGTAGTATAATATGTACAATAGCATAACAATATGAAATGAAATGTGACATCAACTTTTCCTAAGTATGTTTTGTAACACTATTATACAAATTTTCGATAATATATATTTTTTAATTTTATTTATGATTAATTTTGATTTTGAAATAAATCATTTATTTTCAATTACATTCATATTATTAGACACTTATAAATTATGGCTATGACTTATAATTTAAGTTCATATAAGTCTTATATGATAATTTCAAATATATTTGTAATTTATAGTGTACAATAAATTTTTATAAAAATCGAGATTGCTATGCAGTTTTTATGACGACATATCTACCAATCAAAACGAAAAATTCATTATATTATGGCAAATAATTTTGAAAAAGAAAAGTAAGAGAGTGTTTAAAATAAAAGTGAGTTTAAATCATAGTTATAAAGAACTTGAATTAAAAAAATTTGCTTAGGGTTATTTTTGGTGATTTTATACAAAAGAGTTAGGGCCAAAAGAAACAACAAAAGTAAAATTATAATTTTTGTTGTAATGGTTATTTTTATTCATAATAATAACTGTTTATTTTAAGAACTTCCTCGTTCTTTTTTTATTATTATATCTATTGTTCAAGAATTACAAAAAAAAAAAAAAATTCATTATAATAATAAATTTGAGAAAATATTTTCACTGGAGGCTGAAACCACAATTGTTTTTTTTTTTTATATATAACCAATATTATCACGCATAAAGTATACTCTTATAAAAAATAATGATTTTTAAAAACTATTTTCAAGATATTTAATATAGATTATACAATTTAACATATTAATAAATACGAAAAACTGTTATACCTAACCTAGTATACTAAGAAATTAATCCAAATTGTTATGTTAGTACTGAGTTTATACGTCATCATAGGTAATGAAAGTAAAGTTTATATTTAAGATAAAATAATCAATGGAAAATGCAAAGCTGGACATTAAGTATAGTTCAGTTTTTATAACTTTTCAACTTAATGAGTTAACTTTCTAATTATCTTAATAAGTTCTTATCAACTAAGTTTTAGCTAGTTAATTTTAAAAATAATAAGTTACGATAACTTAATTAAGACCAGTTATTTTTGTTAATTAGAATAGCTATCTTTGGATATAATGGACATGAAACAACACCTGGGAAAATAAAGTATCAATTTAGTAAATAATATGGATATCTAACTACCTATATAATAGGTACATCCAAACTGTGTGCTGAAGAAGGCTTTTTTGAGACTACTGCCTGAAAACCAAATTGAATAAGTGAATGGGTGAGTGCTAAGCAATAAATAATAGTTTTTAATATTAATGTTTATACTATTAAGTAAAAAAAAAATTAAAACCTATGGGTATATATATAGTTAAATGGTAGTTAGCCTCAGGTCTGAAAATTGTTTAGCATATTACCGCGCTAAAAATATATTATTACTTATTTGGTTTTTATAATACCCTATAAGTTATTCATATATTATATTATATAAAAATTTAGAATCTTCGCGCCCAGTATATGTTTTGTCGTTTTTAACTCAGCCGTCTACAGTTGTCTATCTCTTGCTATTTCAACATAATATTATGATGTATACAGAATTACAGACGTATTCCTAAAATGATTGATTTAAATTTCAATATCATGCTGTTTACTGGATATATATGTATTATACAACTGCAGTGTTTATTATTATGTCGATAGTTTGAGAGAAGCGATTGTTATGTTTATTTAATACGTACACATGTACAACGAAGATCTGAAGACATACTTATAATAATTTATACCAGTTACTATTATAGTTACTAAATCTAACCGGAAAATCGTCCGAAAACGAATGCCGGAATGGAGGCTAACGATGAGCGGCAATCGCTGCGTATTGTACAATTATTATAACGGTTTATTGCACGTAAAAAATTCATAAAATATATCATAAATCGGTCTCGGTAAATACGAAACGTATACAAAAATATATTTTCTAACCCCGGCCCCGTCCACTTCCCGCGAGGTGATCAACACATGCCTAATAAAATGATCGATCCGCCACCGTGCGGCACGCGTGCGACTATAATACTACGGTTATTATAATAATATTATTTACGAGCCCGAACCGATCTGAAATGTCGATCGATTAGTCGTGACCCCGTCGGCACGCGCGTATTTCGTTATAATAAACATATAACGAAGAGACAAATCGGCAAAAAACGGCACCGTGTAAGTCGGAACGCGCGTATATACGGACGGGTATCGTGTGCCACGTAATTCGCGTTATACCATGCTCGAGTGTGTGTGTGCTCGCAATATTTTCGTATTATTTTTGCCGGTTCGTTCCGGCGACGGAGGGTAGCGAACGACACGCGCGGCGAGCGTAACGGACACTACGAGGCGGAGACGGTTTGCTGCAGTCATAATTTACCACGACTACCGGTTTCCTCGGGACTTTTTCCTCCCCGAAAAGTCGCGGACGCTCACGCCGCTCGTCCGACGATTAAACGGCAGTATAATAATATAATACACGCACGAGCGTTCAATATTTATAATTGTATACATAACATTATATATATATAGTATTGCAGTAGCAACAGCATGTATATAACAACCGTATATATAGGTAGGTAATAAACGCGATTATAATACGGTGGGTATGCGCGGGGTGTCGACGACTAAACGGCAGCGATGTCAGGGTGGGTAGGAGGCGTGTGAGTGGGGGGAAGAATATGACCCCTTTTTTGGGTTTTTTGTTTTTTTGTTTTGAACCCGAGCCGAACGCACGCGGCCGCGCGTCTGCAGCGCCTCGTGATCGCCGTCATCCCTCGCTGTTACGCCCGCAAACTCCCCGAGGACCGTTCCGTCGTCGTACTTGTACCAGACGCGTACTGTACACATAATACACAGTCGCCGCTTTATATTATATAATACATAGAGAGTTTATCCCGTACGTACATATTATATAATATATTATATAGTGGTCGATGATAAATCGTTTCGCCCGCTCGTTTTACACGGTCTGCTGCTACTGTTGCTGGTGCGGCAACTGACGCTACGCTAGGGTGTAATGTGGATGTACAGGGTGTTTCACGAAGAATTTCATCTTTAATTTTGAGTTTTTAATTGTAGTTTTATATTTTTTTTAAATATGAGTATTTAAATATGACATATCATATCATTTCGTTTCACTATGAGTTGGGGTTTTAAACGTAAGAAACACTATGTGCAATGTGCATATCGCAGTCACCAATAAGACTCCATTTTTTTTTTTTTGTATGAGTGTAAGAATCTATTACTTTGATAAAATATTTGAAACATCTTTCTTATGTTATATATTTTTATGTCATGTATAAACTCATTAGTAACGATGACTCTCTCTTAATACCTTCGCATTCAGCACTCTGATAACCCATTTCTTGAATCGTTCTATACTATTACTACAAAAACAACAGATAACAGAAATAATTATAAAAATAGTGCCAAAAAAAAAATTAAGGATTACTTCAAAAACTGTTGGTTATATAAAACACCCTGTATGTATAATATATGTATTACACGTGTAATACAGCGTCGATGTATATATTGTATTATGTACGCAAGCAATGTGGCTCGGGTGCGTCAAGACGGGAGCGGATTTTTTTGCTCGCCAAAATCTCCTCCCTCGAGATCAGTTATATTATTATTCCGCCCTCTCACCCGCTCCGGCGCGCATAACAATGTCATTACGCGACCCGCGAACTCTAATAATGGGGACATGGGCCACATGGTCCTAGTTATGGAGTCATGCGTGTGCAACTATACTATACGACGCTCGTCATCAATAAAACTTAAAAAACCAATTTATTATAGCTTTTTGAAAACGCTTTCCGATCGATCGTCCACAGCTTTTTGAAATTTAATATTATTATCATTACTACATCTCTATAATGTTTTCTAACCTACCTATGTATTTTAATAAATTGGAGATTTAATAATTTTGAATTTTAGTTTAAATATACAAATACAATAAGAATTTTAACTATTTTATAAAATTAAATTGGTAACGTTGTGGTAATAAATAATCTCATAAGCCCCTTGCACAAACAAGTTAACAACTATTTAGTAGTATCTTTATTTTCTTGGAAATATGAACAAAAATAACTAGTTAAGATACTTATAATTTTAAATACAATTAAATTATATTGTAACTGTAACTTGTAACTATAGTTAACAAAATTCCAAAGTACCTATCATCTTATTCTTGTATTTTATAACTATAAACTTACACAGCCTTAATATAATTTGTAATAACGAGTTACATCAGTAGTCGCGAGTAAGTTGCCAATTCATACTTATATATATCATAGCGGCGCTCTTATAATATATTTTATATATTATGTGTGAAAAAACGTAAAAGCGTCTATAGAAGCGGGTTTTTACAAATCTTATTCGCGTCCAATTCGGTAGATTTTAAAATTAAATATTTTAAAATTAAAAATTAAAATATTTTTAAAATTCTGTAAATGTATTTACAGCTCAACCACCTGACACAGTGGCCACTGGCCATATACGTTCTAAACATAAAACATAAGCCAATATATTATGAACATATGATTATACAATATGGTTTTGGTAACTAATATTCGCGTTCAGATTATTGCTGCTGCTGTACGTATCGAAGTCGTGTTTGGGCGTGTATCGTGTTTACCATATATATTATGCAGACGCGATGAAAAGGGTTGGACGGATTATATACTAGGTATACATATAAGTATAGGTACCTATAATAACAACAACAACAATAATGTACATACGCATATCGAATGGCATTTAAGAACGATGTTCAGACGACGTGTTCAGGCGGGTAGACATATCACACTATTCTACGACATAATAATACAACGCGTATCTACCCTATACCTCCTACGAATAATTTACAACAGCTGACAACGTGCTGTCGTCCCTATAGGCTATAATGTTATGCTCACTCGGCGAAGTCGACGTGAAATCACTACCTACCTTTATATACCTACCACAGGAATATTATTATATTTCGCTCCTACGATACATGCTATTATGCTGCGTAGGACCTGTGAACAAAACAAATTCTTATACCACTCATCTTGAACGCGAGTTTAACGTGTCATTTCATACACACGAGTTTACAATAAATACACGAAACATGTAACATGCAAGTCGCGTATTGTAAGTAAACTATTATTATACATGAGTACTACACATTCCTATATCGATTCTAATTTTTTGTTCACCTCCCCCTGCGTTACTAGATCGAACTGTTTGAGTATAACGTCTATATAGATATATATAATATAATTATTATTAATATGTTTACGTATATTTGAAAATAGAAAAAATGTGCAGATAACGAGCGTACGTAAAAATATATTTAAAAAGACGTTACATTGTCAATCAATTAAATAATTACCGTACATAATTTAAAACAGCAAATTTTTATTAAATTTTTATATTGTAATTAAATTCAATTACACACAAATATTAATAATGCTTACTTATATTCATTGTAAGCCATATACAAATTTACAATACATGAATATGAACATTGTAGTAGTATGTACGATAAATTATATATAAATCGTATAGGAAAAACGTTCATCGTTCACAAATAATAATAAAGAAATAATATGAAAACTCTGTCTCTTTTCTCTCCACAAAAAAACAAAAGTTGTCCTATATAGTTACCCTATAATTGAAGTTTTTTTTAGTGCAAAAAATGTGTACAGTATTCATAAATTGAATTTTGATTTGAATAGGTGCTATAATATTTATATTATATATATCGCAATTCTCTGTATTATACTATTTTAAAGACATGACTTAAGAGTTATAACCATGATTGACCTGAATCTCTATAAACAGTGAAAACTGTATGGAAAAATGTCGGAGAAGAATGACTCCTCCTATTTAACATCACAACTGATATAAAAAGTTTTTATTAGTCGTTCGTGGTTGTATGGTTAAATTTAAAAAAGTTTTCTTTCAGGACTTTCACTAAATAACGTGATACGTTTTTAAATATAACACAATATTGAACATGCGTGGTAGCCAATAACCTAATATATAGTTTAGCGTTGATCTCGAAAACAACAGAATTATAATATTATAATTTAGTAAATTTATCAAAATTACCGTGGTTGGTCTTTAAGTTTTCCGGTGAGAAACGTAACGTAAGACTGCAACTGATACAGGTATACGTAGGTAGTCGATATTATTGTTGTATCACCATCAAACACATTTTCGTTCACTTTGTGCAGATGAAATATCATCATATTCCATCTGCACGCGCTTGCGCGATATACGCTATATTTTACGTATATGTGTATATTAAATTAAATACACTATTAAAAACCATTGTATTTTTTAACATTTGTATCTACGCTTTATCGAGTTGACGCTTTTGCTTTGTTTGCAGCGTTTACTCTTGGTATTTATTCATTACAAATACGTTTTGTAAAACCAATATAAAATATAAAATCGAGTATGTAATATATATTGTTATGTACCTATGTATAGTGTATACACTTATACGCACAATTATCATGAAAGTTTATGTACCTACCTGTGGTATAGGTTTTTGTATGTATATATACGTGCCTCACTAAACATTATATATGTGTGTGTGTGTGTTTGTATATGATAAACATGTATCCGATTTAAATGAAAACGATTGAGAACACTATGTACATAATATATATATATATATATGTATGTATAATGCGTTTTTTTTTAAAATACAAAACACTACACAATAGATGCTAAACTCACCGTGAGAAAAACTTAATGCATAAACATAATGTGCGTATTGATGGACCATTGTAACTATTGTCATGCTGTTTTATTCAAAACAGATAAAAGAAAAAAATAACGATTGTAAATAATATATATAATATTCAAAACAAGGTTTGATTTCGTAGGCACGTTACACCATCAGTATTATTACACGTATATAATATACAGTATATATACACACCTCCAAACTAATATAAACAATGTAACACTACATTGTCAAGTTTTTATCAATAATAATATACAGCGGACATTCGGGATTTTTTAAATAAAAAAATAAGTAACGTTAATAACAAATTAACATCCTTTTTGCATAAAATTTTCTGGCGTTTCACTTATATAGTTTTTAAAAAAATGTTTAAACCTGGTTCTCGTTTAAATTATAAATGTATTATTAGTATGATTAAATTAAATGCGGACTTATTTTTTTATCTTTCATTTGTTTGTCGGTTCTATCTAAGTTATCGTGCCAGAAAAGTATAATTATACCTATAATTAGTTATGTGACTTATTATAATTAGGTAAACTGCAGGTCGTTTTAAAGTAGGTTCTTGGCTAGGCATTAATATATTCTTTTAAAAATCAAAGTTTGAAAACATATTCGAGCAGTGTTTTTTTGTATAAATTAATAGATACATATTATATGTTTTAAATTTCATATTTAAGAGATATGTACTACTGTACATATATATATATATAAATAATAAATGCATAAAGATTCGATATCGTACGCAAATTTTCTTTTGACGCTGACTTGGCTCTTTATGTAGGTCAAAGTTAACATTACTTGGGAGGATATTTGCTTTTCCGGATAAAACAGTACTGGTTAATTAGTATTCCCATCGTTACAACTATACCTTTTTTTCTAAGTGCTTGGATACTTAAAATAACTACCTACTTTTTTCCACTCTTAAAACAACTTCTCGTTTATCTTTTTCTCGCCACATCCGGACCCAACCTAGTATGCATATACTATTCGACTTGTTTCAACTGCGTACTACATAATCACAAAATATTATTTTGGCAGTTTTAATAGTTTCCTCGTTAATTACTATTAATAGAATTTTATATAATTACTTACATAGCGTAGTAATCATTTAGATAAATTTTTTATATAATATATATTATTTGAGCTGAGAAAGTTTTAAAATTTTCATAATTCTGAACAGAACTTTCTGCTAACTAAAAAAATTGAATACGTTTGTATATTATAAATTAAATTATAATTTTCAATAAGTGGGCTATATAATTGTAAACATTTTATAGTCACTGTAAATTGTAATTATGCTACATACTTACCTTTAACAACCATAAAACTTACACTGAAAATTATTATGAACTATAGGTAGATACACGTATTAAAATATTAAAAATTAATAATATATTATATAGGTACGTAAGTATCAACTGTATAGATTCGAAAAAATATGCAATCCGTATATTACATCGACCTACTGGGAGATGGATACTTATATACTTTTTGGTTGTAGACTATTTTCATATATATGTAATCTGTATATATACCACCCTGTACCACCATACAAATCGTATGCTCAAATCAACTCTGGTCCTCGTTTTGTATAAATGTATAATCATATAAATTATAAGAATAAGATATAATTATGCGTTCGAAAAACTGATGCAAACAACATCGATCCAAAGGATTTATTGTTTCGGTTAAAAAAATTGTCGTCCCCAAATCTATATAAAAACGTGTAGAGATTAAAAAGGCATTCAATGTTTACAAGTCGGGCGATGAATAATAATAATAATAATAATAACAATAATACAAACGGGAAGATAAAAAATCTCTAGTGAGTATAATATATATATACAGTACACACAATACATGGCTGAGCTACTCTTCACTCGCGCGCGCGCTCCCCTCTTCCTTTATAATACGTTAAACGACCATATATAGATCGTACGTGTATAATATTATAATATGTATATATATGTTTGTGTATATTACGTACGCATAGACCACTCGTTTGAAATTGGATTGTTATACGTACAACAATACATTAAAATATACGCGCGCCTAAGACCGACAATAATCCACGAATAAAATGTGGGGTTGTGCCACGTTTTTGAATCAGATATAATTTGTATGTGGTACATTATAATATCATATAGTTTAAAATCAAATCCTAGCACAGTCACTGGGTGCATTATATACATAATATTATTATTTTGGGTTGTTTGTCCGTTCCTGTCCATGTATATAATAGTACCTATGATAACAATAAAATATTATGAGTATCGTGGTGTGTCCGAGGGTGTAAGGAGTTGACCAAATGTTTAAAATTATACTTTGACTTTAAGCAGGCAAACTTTGTGGTTTTTTTTTCATTTTTAGCTATTATCAACTTTATAAACATTGTTTTTTCATTCAGGATAATTACTTAAATATAATATAGATTTAGTATATACACATGAGTATGTTAAGGGGATTTCACCTGGTGATCATCTATCTTTATCTAACACACGAGTGACAGAACTTTAAACGTGTTCTTTACCAAATATATCGATTGATTTAGTGAAGTGATGAGAATTT
Source organism: Aphis craccivora (assembly GCA_009835225.1). Lineage (NCBI taxonomy): Eukaryota > Metazoa > Arthropoda > Insecta > Hemiptera > Aphididae > Aphis > Aphis craccivora. The sequence continues at coordinate 13,008 of VUJU01001376.1, read as the reverse complement.
TAAAAACAGATTTGAATTTTCGCCAAGTCTACTTGAAATCATATTTTGCATATTTTATCATATTTTACTGGTTTTATAATATTAAAAAATGCATACAAATTCTAGTCATACTTATTATGATGTATGCTATCATAAAAAATTTAATTTTAAAAGCCCAAAATAATAGATTACCCTACTTCACTGCTAGTATTTCGTTAATACATTTAAAATATGAATTATAGCACACAGAATAATATGAAATAATAACATACTTATATAATAATAAAACTATTGAACAATAATGATAATACCCATATTATTACAATAAGTATTAATATACTTAAATGATATTCGATGATGTATAATTATATATAATGTATATAATAATGTAATAATTTCTTTTATGTTCATATTTTTTTTTACTATAATTATTATAGGTAATATATTATATTTATTTTCAAAAATGTACGAGCCTTTTTCATATTATATTATACTCATTATTTTCATTTCAAAAACCACCTAAGAATCATTCTAAATTTTCAGTGTCGAAAAAATGTTTCATAAATGTTACATTATTATTAATAAATAGGTCAATTACCTCTAATATCTTATGTAGGTACCTATATGTATTTTAAGATTATTTCTCAGAATTTGTTATTTTTTTAGAATTCGAGCGATTGGCTGCACTTAGCAATTTAATATATTAATACAAGTAAATTTCTATTCATATATTTGTATACATGGATGTATTATACATTATAATTTATACTAAAATATACATACAGAATAAATAAAAAAAAAATAAAATTGTATACTTTTATAGTTTTTTATGAAAATGTAAAATGTATTAACTTTCTTTTGATACCAAACAACTATTCTATTAAGTATCTACCTATCGTTGATTGTTACTTAAAACAGTTTGTTTGGCAGTCAAACTAATGGCCAACCAACTTGGCTTGGTTTATTTTTATTTTTTGTAGGATTTAAAACCTTCTCTTTTACGTCCAGTGGGAATAAAGGAATTCCCCTCCTTAAAATGAAGTCTTTTAAACCACTATGTAACAGGTTGTTTAAACACATACCTGAATATTATATATATATATATAAGCACTTGCGCACATTCATATATACATTAAAATTAAAAATATAATATAATATTAACTTTTAATCGGTCATGCCACTCGTGAAGGGCTTAATCGATACTCACATCACCTTTACAGGACGTTTTATCTCGGCGGAACTAGTTGACTGCATTCGCGCCTATACATTTGTGTCAAAACACAGCTGAAAAAAAAGGTACCTGTTCAACTCTCAACTACCCAATATATTTATGTCATGCAAATTTTAATTTTCTTTGGCGCACGAATGTATATACAATAATGTAGCACATATAGTTATCATGATTATTTTTGTGACATCACGTTTAAACGGCTCCGTATGTGTTAATATTACAATAGGTATTAGGTATTTTATAACTTATATTCAACATCCATTATCATACTTCGTTTTACATAATATATCATTTGGACAAAATTAAATATTTTCTAAATATCCCAAAACATTACTTTTTAAGCACAAAATTTATTTTATACATCAAAGAACTTAAAATTGAAACTCTTATTTTTGAATTTTTAGGACATATTATATTAGTACCTATATCTTATATAAGTATATCAACTTTTTTTTGAAATAGTACATATTTCTTATATTAATGAGAATGGATAAAATTTGATAAAAATTTACTATTAACTACATCACAAAACATAAATTTAAAGTTTCATTTATTATGTTTTCACTAATGTACCAGGCAAAAGCTGCGTATTTGTTCTACAAACGACATTATATTGTGGACACGCGCAGGTGGTTGTTACGAGTGTAATATAATTATGGACATGTCGTTGTTTCATTTACAACTTGCTATACTATCGCGATAACGCCAAATTGCGTAGAAATTTAAACAATAAAAATATAAGATTAATCGTTTTCATTTAACATTACGTTAAAAACCACTTTTAAGAACATTTTTTTATATTTTTTTAACATTATTACAGTATAATAAAACAGTAACATAAATAGAACATATTTTGTGAATCTATGACATATAATAATATTATTTACCATTAAAATATAACAATGACGAAAGACTATATAGCGCGGCTACCACGGTCTACACGACAGTGACGTGCCCGGGAATTTTCAATGGTGGAGGCGGTGATAGATGTTATAACTTACAACTTTTAAGTAAAATTAAATTTAAATGAACTGTGATGGTGATCCAAAGACAAAATAGCCTATAAATGTATAAATCGAGTTATCAAAAGTAACAAGTTCATAACAACAGCTCTAATATCTAACAAGTCGGTTTCTGAAAGTCAGCAAAAAAGTCAATGGGGGGATATAGCCCCTAACCTACCCCCCCCTCCATAGGCACAACACTGCTATACACGATGTATAAATAGTATGGATTTAAGTAGTTAATAATACGCGACAGCCGTTCGTCGTTTCGTATAATATTTATTTTGCACTCTTGCCGTGTGTGCCCACTGCCCGAGTAACATGACGTATAGTATCGCAGACGAGGGTGAGAGTTTGCAGCAGATGATCGAGTGGCGCGTATTCGTATATTATAGTCACCGCGGACCGGGCGCTTCGATGACGTGAAAACCCAATCCGCGGTGTAATATACGGTTGACCGTCGTCGCGCTCACGACGAATAATATACGCGCGCTCGTTATACATCATCATATTCCCGGCGGAGTGCTCTCGCAGTCCCGGCTACCACCCTTACCACACAACCACCCACCACCCGCACGACACCCAACTCTGTATACGTATATTATTGATGTACCCACACGACCATCGCATATACTTTAGATCTCGTGCGATACGTGATAACGCGTATATATTATTATGGACACACGTTATATCGTATATACAGTTAAAACGCGCGTACACACATTATATACGCTGCAGCGTGCGTGAGATGGCGGAAATCCCCAACCCCCGCCCCTAGAGACTGAAATTACGGCGGCGTCCCGAAGCGCAGATAAGGCGCGCGTGAACAATGCGTATGTATACGCTCGCGCGCACTCCGGATAATACCAATCGACCGGAAGTAAACGCGCGCGCGCGCGCCGCACCCTTTCCGCGCCAGAAGCGATACGGATCGCCGGCCGGCCGATACATATTAATATTATTATTATTATTATGTGATCGACATCTCTCCATTGTCGTCGTGTATGACCACGAACGGATGTCGTCGGTGTTTTCGATTTCGTCCTGCCGTTGTATAATATACGTACATAATATAAAATTATAAACGTATACGATGGTAAATCGTAAATGTACACATTAGGTTCATACTTGAGCAGTCGGTCTGACACTTAATTAGGAGGACGCCTGGCAATGTAATTTTTAATGGGTCTTGAAGCTATACGTACGAGTTCAGAAAATAGATTTAATATGAAATAAAAATAAAAATATTTCGAAACAATAATTTATTACTAATTAATTATTAGGTAAAGTTTTTAAAATATTCATTCTCACTTAGCTTGTGTACACGAAGTATAAAACCGTATTTAAATGATGTGCGAAATAAATCAGACGTTGTTGGTTGTCAGTTAAAAAATAATCTGAAATGATCCCACGCTCACAGTTCATATATGATTTTTATATAGGTGCCTTTTTCCACCTGGTAATAGGTAACCAATATTGAAAAATGTCAAAAGTCCTCAGATAGACGGGTTGTCCAGGCCGACACTGAAGTACTGCAGCATACCGTGTATGTATTTAGTTATTATACATATCTACACAAGTACGATAACAACAATATTATGGCTGAAATATTAATTGCCTATAATGCCTCCCCCCCATAAAATTTTTTCAAGTTTTCAAAATATACACTTATAAAAATTAATACAAAATATTCAAATGTAACTATTTATTTTTGTTGTTTTTAAATAATACTTTTTCAATAACAAACAAAATTAAGACAAATTTATAAAGAAATATTGCCTTATTATTTCATACTTTCAGAAGTGACAATAGTCGATACAATTATAATTGAAAAATGTACTACTCACTAATGTGTATAGGTATAGTTATCTTTAAAAAAAAAACAAAAAACTTTGGTATAATTTATTAAACATGACACACAAATTATAGGTAGGTATCTAGTTTAAATAAAAATCTTTCTATTTTCATACCGTTTGCCCGTATTTCGTATTTATATCATATCATATCATAAGTACCTATACATAAAAATATCAAAAACCTACTTCACAAGTTCATCGTCAATAACATACCTAATACAGTAGGTAATACCTATAATTTTGTAATAATCCTGTGTAATTAAAATAACATGATATTTACTCACAAGCTATTTCAATAATTCACTTGCAAGTTGCTGCCATACCAAAATCGTACTGTAAGCTCACTCTCCCACACTCGCAGCTCGACCTCGAACATAAAGTTGATCATAGTGGTAGACTATATTAGTGAGATATCGAGACTATTCTTGTTGAGTTGTAGTTGGTAATTGGCAACGATTTATTTGGTTCGTATGATTAATTAAAGACCTTTCTACTTATGGCTGTAGAAAAAAATATATTAAATAATATTTATAAATCATTATTGACATTTTTAAAAATAAAAGTCAATAAATAAATAGATAATAGGTATGTACGTTTTTTTTTTTTACTTAAATATATTCTACGCTGCTCTATACGAGTTTTTTTTCAGTAATTACTAATTTGAGGACAATATGCTCTATAAGACTTGAAGACTTGCGCATTTACATCTTAGATAATCACTAAATACATGGAGGGCGAAAAATTTAAGGACCGTTAAAACAACTGGTGATTGGTTTCATATAGCCCGAATTTTGTCATTGACTAAGTACGATTGAAGTTGACGACCAAACGAGAGGCCTATACTTCTGTCGCTGCTCGCTGACAATTTTACTCTCTGACAAGTGAAATCACTTCGTGTAATCAATACGGCGAATAAGGTAGCAGACTAGAGTTGCCCAGTGGCGGGGCCAGGCACAGGCCAGGTAGGGCCATGACCTGACCTTAGACATTATCATATAGTAATTTTTCATAAGCAGAAAATAATAAATAACGGTATTTGTATTTTCTTTATTTATTTATTTATTTATTCTTCAAGAAGATAATGGGCCCCACTGAACATGTTCACTGTATGTAATTTAACAATATAAATACTTCTATATTATTATATTATAATATTTTTTGATAATTATTGATAATATTCCTAGAATAAATAACACTCCTACTAGGTATTGGATTTATAATTTATTGGTTTTTATTAGATTTATTAGAACGTATTAAGATAGTATCGTATTCGATATTAGTTACCTATTAGCTATTACCAAAGGCCTATAAACAATATAAACTAATGGACTGTGCGTAGAGAGAGAAACCATCAGCCAACATTAAGCAAAAGAGATGCAGCTACGAGTTGGGAAAACGGTGTTATAAAAATGGTTGTGAGTTTCCCATTTCGTATTGCTGTCTCTCTCAGTGTCTCAGTTATACTTCTAAATAAAGGCGTAAAGAGTTATTTAAGAAATAGTTTATGAGACAATAACCTTAAAAATTTAAACATCATATAACTATTGAAAAACGTGAAGTTAAGTCACTAGACCATTGATAAAATAGGTAGGTAATAAATAAATTCGTTGATGCACATAGCTATCGTAGAATTATTTTAAAGTAGTTTTGTTATAATGTTGTAATCGTTAAAAGTTTTTAAATATAGCAATTAGCTAATTTTAATTGTTTTTTTTTTATTATTATTATTTACCTATTCATTTTTTGTTGAAATCTCAATTTTGGTGGCCCTACCTTATAATTGTTGGTCTCACATTGGCCCTACTTGGCAAAAAATCCTGGGGCCGACACCGGAGTTGCCTATTAAATGCCAACGGCCATAGTGATGGCTAGCAGATTAACTGTAGCCGAAAATTGGAGAAGGCTCAGGAGTTACAATTGGAATTATTAGTAAATATTACTTTGTCGGTTGTTAATAAAATTTACAATATAATATAATTAGCTGAGATCATGAAAATATACCTATGTAATAGCGATAACAAGTAATAGGTATTCCGCGTATCAAATTAGCCTCTGAACGGAGACGGTACGTCAGCACAGTATTATACTAGCATTGTTAAAATAATTGAAGACTATAACTATTTTATTTGTAAATGTATTATTTTTTTTTTATAAATACAATTTAAGATGTGTGCCACTCAAGCCACTGCATGGGAGATGTAACAATTTTCTAGTAAATAACAATTATTTGTATACTTATGTCCTAAAGTAAGTAATTAATTAGACAGTCTCTGATTTACGTCAGGCTCATTACAATTGGATTCACGAAAATATCGTAAATGCAACAGTGGAATCGGAAATCTGAAAATAAAATTATAAATACAAAAACTATAACGACAGCTCTATCTAACGACAAAAGTTAACATTAAGTATGCATATTATGCTATCTTGCCCTCGTTCATTCAGTTTAGTAATAACTAATAAGTAATAACTAATAACAGAACAGTAGAACTACACTATAATAATATTATAATACAATGCGATTCCTTTTTAAAGGTAACACTAAATAATTATTCTGTCCAGTGACATCAGATTGATACGAAGTTTTCGGGAGGAGATAGGGAATGCCTAAGTACACATTTCTTGATGATTTTTATTTTTTAAATTTTTAGATATTTCCGTGTGCTCATGGCAATACAACTTTTGCATTTTTTAAATGGCAACAGTTATTTTGAATACCAAATTCAGATAGATCGAATTTTTTTGAATCAATTTTGTTCTTTTTACCGTAGCTCTAAAACCAAAATTGACTAAATGACAACGCGGTAAAGTTTTAATTAAATCAAATTAATTTTTCAACAATCGTCCTAGAATTTTATGAATTGTAATGCAATTTTAAGTATTTTTTTTTTTTTGTATTTATAGATTTTCAGACATTATCTATTAAATCATTTAAATTTAATATAGTATTTTCAAAAATCATGATTATAATTCATATGATGACAAAAACTGATATGTACATTATTGTGATTTTCTGGAAAACGAGTTTAAAGGTTTATTATGACATGAAAAATACAATTTTCAATGAAATGCGTGGAATGTTTTATAAATATATTCCATATTATATTATAATATATTAAGTCAAAATACCAAAATCAGTTTTTCAAAAGTTTTTAAATCAAAAATATATTATTAAACATATCATTTTTTGTCAACACATATTTTTTTTAATTATCAACATATCACTTTAATACAAATTTAAAAAGTAATTTTTTTAAAACATAACGTTACAGAGTAACATTGTAAAACAATTTTAAAATAAAAAAACATAATATCAACAATGTATAACATTAAAATAATACAAAAAATAAAATAATAATAATAACATAACACAAACTTTGACATATCAAGTTTTGTCATCGTGTGATTTTTAAAAATATGACATAGGTACCAATTATATTAAAGACATTAGACATGTCAATTTTTGACCTCATGGCTCAGGTTCACACATGTGTGATTAAAAATGACCTATCAGTTTTGGTACTTGCACATAGATAATGTTATATATGTGAGAGACATAACATATTTTGTATATGATCTACCATTTAAAACACACGATTTCCTAACTATTTACATGATAATCCAAAAATCGACAAAAATAACATAAGTAGGTATCAGCATCTGCTATCACACCACAGAGATATAATACTATAACAGCCAATAGGTATCATAGAATACTATTTCATTATAAAACTTTCCTAATTTAAATTTTCAACAATATTATTTTGTGATTTGAGGCAATATTTTTGTTGTTCAACAAAACTAAATAATTAATGTTCATAGATCATAGTTCATATTATTATGATATGAGTAAGTAATTCCAATAATTTAATACTTTATATTTTTTTACTTAATTAATCTTAAACTACAATCCAGGATAAAAACCAGTGAATGGTGCCTATGAAAATTACTGTCCACTGCACCTATACTGACTCAAAGTAATAACCTATTGATGCTGCTAAGCTGCTTGAAGGCATTACAACTATTATGAGATGTGCATTTATTAGCCCCTCAGTTGCCGGTTAGTCAGAAAAAATAAAATATCAAACATTTATTGTTGGTTGTTGTTTATTTTGAAATTAATTATTAGATATTAATTAGTTCATTAATTATAATAAAATATATTTTTATAATTTGTTAATAATTGGCTGCTAGTTTTCATTCAGTTATCCAGATTCATTGATAGGCTATCTACCAAAGCTCCAAAATATGTTGCTGAATAGTCCTTCACCATTTTATTTTTCACATAGCCTCAATATACCTCAAGCACTGTTTTCAAACCTTTTTTTATAGAAGTTGTTAATGCCAAATTGTATGTAATTTAAAATTACTACTTTTTTTCTTAAATCATAATTTTTCTTTTCAAAAGAATATTTATTATCTTTATTTTTTTAGATTGTTATGCCATTGCTATATTGACTATATTATATAAGCTCACATAATATATTTATAATTTGTATTAATTAGATTGGTGGCTAATGGCTATATAAATAAGATGAATAGTAGTTTATATACATAATTTAGATCTTCATATTAATACTTCTGTAAATGTTTAACTATATTATTTGAATAATTACTAATTACTAATATATTATTTATAATACAATTTTTTGATTACCTATGTGGTAACTTACATTTATTTTTATTTTGTATTAATCAATTATTATATGAATGATATTGTTTAATACAAATAAATTGTTTATTGTTCAAAACATTTTAAGTATTTAGTTTGTCATTGATTTAAAAATAAAAAAAAAATCAGTTATGAATCAACCTCTTAGTTCCCACCTAAAATATGAATTTGTATTTATTGTTTCAGTCAAGAATATCAAAAATTCAAAAATATGTCAATTTAATAAAATATAATACCTAGTAAAAACATAACAAATTATAAGAAAAAAAGATAAATGATCTATTTCACTGACTATAAGACCTTTAGAAGTATAGGAAAAATTATCTGTACATTCATGTTTGAAGAAATATTATAAAACTTAAAAATTACTGCCAGAATGCCAGATGCCAGTTAAATTATAATAATATAGGTAAGCGTTTTTCTATATTATATGTATCAAATAAAATTATATATAATTAAGTATAAAAATAAATTTATCATTTTCATATGATATAATACAAATAGTGTATTATTATTATTGTATCAGTGGGCATAGCCAGGATAACTTGTGAATGATTTCACATTCCCTACAATGTAATCACTAATCATAAATGGTTTTAATAAATTATAATATGCGTTTAACTTCTAAATATTTATTTGAAATAAATTATTTTACTTTTTCATAAATAGTTATAATACAAATATTAACAATAGTGTTTAAATTTGCTAATGCGGTGACTCTCTTTAGCCATATTTTTTATAACTTCTTCAACAGATACTTCTGTCACAGTAAATATTCAGTAATGTTAACCCTTTAAGTCAATTTTTACTTTTTGACTATTGTATTAGTTCCTCAGATATGTTTACAACCACCTAAGTGTCGAAAATCTAGTTTCTAATCTTTCACTAAAAAAATAGTTGCATTAGTAACTGGTAAAGAAGCTAAAATAATTAAAAATCTGTATACTGAAGGATAGAAGTTTTCATTACGTTCAGCTTAAGTACCAAGTAGTTACAACATTTTTTAAGGGTTTTGTTTTTTTTTAGTTAACAATCAACATAATATACCTATTAGTACTTATTTGTTATTAGTAAGTAGGTATATGGTTCTATTTAATGTTATTAAAATATGAATCATTCAACTGTATAGTACCTATCCTATATTCCTGTATTTTTTGCATTTTTTATTGAAATTATATTTAGAATGTTAGACGTGAGTACCTAATTGATACTTAAGATACCTACTGTGTATGTGTTCAGTGTTACTGTATTACTTGGTATTACTGTATAAACTATAAATTTGGTATTAGCTTGATAAAAAAAAAAAAAAAAAACTAGTGAAAAATAAAGTATTTTTGAACATTACAACATTTATTTTACAACTTCTACTAAGAAAAAAAAACAGAAACATCGTAAATAATTATTCTAATTACTTAAATAATTCTCAGTTCTGTTAATAGTCTTATTCATAGGCCGTATCCAAGTCCTGCATTCTGTAGTCTCTAATGGCTTAAAAGTTAAAATTGTTTCATTAATTCAATCAATTTTTTTAATTTATTCTGAACGAAATCATAATCCTATTTGTTTTAAATTGTAATTTGTAAGTGTTGTTTTTATTTTTTGTTACTTCACGTTTTAAAAATCAAAATTTGTTTCAGTCAACAACCTTCAACATTAAAAGTAATTTTATAGTTATTTTGAGAGGTCAAAAGTATTCAAATACTATCCATATCCATATCCATATCCAATCAAGAATTAAATCGTTGCATACTGGTGGCCGGGTATCTACATACTGGCGCCTGGCGATCAACTGAAGTTGATTATAATATCAATTAGGTACGCGATACTGAATACAGTATCCAATAATATTCGATTTCGATTTCTTACTCTAATCAAATATTCATTTCTTTGTTCTTTCATTCATTGTATTTTGTAATAATAATTATTACAACTATTGTAATCATTAGTAGATTTTATGCTATAGAATTTGAATAAACCTAATATTTAGAAATATTTTGAACTTGAAAAGTTTAATAATTGGAATATGAATAATATTTGGCATTACGAAACACTACCTATCAAATGAGTATCACTTAGTTGTAAATTGTAATGTAGCCACGATTTAAATTTTAAGATATCTTAAATCGTGTCGTGAATGTAGCTACCAGCTACCGGACTATCGAATAATTCGATTGTGACTGTAGATAATAATGTACCAAGATCATTTTACTTCATGGGTTTGAGCACGGAATTCTGAATATGTACAATATAAAAAATCTATTCTATGATATAATCTTAAATCAAGTATGTATATTATATAATAATATGATCAAAAGATTTAACAAGAAAAATTAAATATGCAAATAATTGCCTATCGTTATCAACAAGTGTGAAATTCAATATATCACAATTCACAATAACCAGGAAAAAATGAAAATCTAATAAGTATTCAACTACGACTACGGACTTAGACAGTCATTTACAATTAGGTATAATATAACCACTTTCTATTGGAATGCTGGCACAAACATTTTCAATCAAGAAATTAATACTGAATTATAAGTAATAGATTAAATGTATAAATTAAAAAATAGAACTGAGTGATAGCTTTTTATTATTTTTAATTCTTTATCATTGTATTGTCAATTTGTGATTATTGTTAAAAAATTAGAAAATAGTAATTAGTAATAAATTACTACTACCCTATACGTAACGGGAATGACCTCAAAAACGTATAGTCAGCAATGTTCCTACAAGAAAGTGGTCAACGTAGGAAACGTTTTTGCCACCACAACAGCATTGATAACGCATTGATATGTTATTAACCATTATCCAACATTACAGGCATAATATGCATTTCTAAAAGCACGGCGAAATGTACTGTTATTTATATTAATGATTAATATCGAAAATGATCCATTTAAATCGTGACATATTTACAGCATGGACTAAGATCTTAGTCCATGGTTTACAGCCAAGTTGGCAGTCGTGGCACTACCTATTTTGTTTTGATAAAATCTGCGATATTAACACCAATATCATGAATTCAAACCATAGAGTAGTACTACTCTATGATTCAAACATTGGTTGCTGGTTGGTCTGTGGCACGGCTATAGATACTATGGTTGCCCATCGGCCTATGTTAAATAATACTCACAGGCGGCGTACAAGTTTCTCGCTGAAATCGGTAAATCATAATACTACCTAGCGCTACC